>JAJEKB010021945.1:377117-401541 GCA_022393335.1 Macrotrachela quadricornifera | reverse complement strand
CATGTCTTTATGTATATGAAGCTTGAACGTGCCTTTATCACTGGTAAAAATATCAGCACCTTCGCTCGAGCTGTAAGGAAGATATTCAATTTTTAGTTCGTCCCGTTACTTATGGACCACCCGGTATATATATCTAATTTTAAGGAAGAATACCAATATAATAAATATTTAGTTAGTTAACTAAAAATATCTTTCCTTACTACTTATGGTATTTAATTATCTATCTATCTATCTATCTGGTTTATAATTCAGGGTATCTCAGATCATGGTTATTCAAGAGGTACACTGAGGCATTTGAAACCGTTAAGAATCACAGTATCATACGTCGCGGTTATGAGCATCTACACCGCGATTGTTGGAACCGTTAGTACCCGTTGTATATGAAACCGTGGTCATGAGCATCTAAAACGCGATTGTTGGAACCGCTAGTAACCGCTGTATATGAAATCGCGGTTATGAACATCTACATCGCGATTATTGAAACCGCTAGTGATCGCTGTACATGAAACCGCGGTTATGAGCATCCACAACGCGATTGTTAAGACCGCTATTAACCGCTGTATATGAAACCGCGGTTAGCAGCGGTTTCACTAAAAAACTTTTTTTGTGGGATCCATTAAGTGTTAATTTTAGCCTGAATAATAAAATTTTGACTTATTATCAAGTAAGAAAAATCTATGTGAAGCATTTCATAAATAATTTTTAGTTTTTAATTGAAAAAATGGGAAGAAATCAAAATAAACATCATGCATGACAGAACATTGATGCAGATAAGGCCAATTTTCAAAATTCATTTATTTAAAAGTAAACAGTTACAATATTTCGAATGTATTATGTATGACATACAGGTTTTGACAATAAAACTTAAAAAACGTCAACTGTACATTTTAGTTATCGAATAAAAGTTCCCTTAGTTAAGCTAATTACTAATAAAAATTTCTTCTATTTTCATTAATGTTGTGTCATACATTAAATTTTTTATGATATGTCTATTCAACGACATGCAAATAATCTAATATTGTTTATCATTAAATATTTTTTTCAAGATTTTATTTGTTTTCTCTTCAGTTTCGTTGAATATTATATGACTATCGAAACTTCGTGAAGAGAAAGAATAAATTATAAAAAACTAACAGAACAAATGTCTCTTCATTAGAGAAATGTTGAAAGAAAAAAAGAAAGTAGTATGTTGTTTTTTAATATAATATAAAAGAATTTCTTTTGCATTATTTGGTCACATTTTGTTATATTACACACACACTTACACACAATTCTTCTCTTAAATTGCTATAAGAAAATGCTTGTAAATCTATTTTCATTGGTCTCCATAGTTTGCAGATGACAGAACAGGAGGAAAATGTTGATAATATCAAAGAAATAGAACAGATTTTCTAGGTAGACAGACAGATATACGTAAATAAAAACCAAGTTTGTATGTAATAAAAGACACATACTGCAATATATTAGAAAAGTATGATTTTCCTTAGTACTAGATTAACTATAACGATTAAATACTGGTTAAGTAACTCTCAGAGTTTCTTAAATATGTCTTGCCCTATAGCTGGCACCTATACTCTGTCGTGTGAAGTTGCACGAAATGCATGTTCTCTCACATCATTGTCTGACCGCTACATAGTGAGAAGATAAAGCATGTGCTGCGTGGAGGTTCAGACGACGAAGCATAGACATCACCTATACCACGAGATGTACTTAAAGAGCTCTGGTAATTTTTATTAATCTTAGGTTTGATTCTAAGACGCTTAAGTTAGATTTAGTTGTTATAGCCCATGTAAATATCTTTTCACTCAAAACACGTCTGAATGTGTGCATAGTTTAACTTGTGTTCCGATGCATTTTATATAGAAATGCATCCCAACTTGGAGTGACAATTTAACTTTACTTTAAAAGTTAAAATTAAGGTAGTACTTTAACTTTAGTACTTCTTTAAAGCGTTTTTACAATTAAAGTGCCATCTCTAGTATCAATGCGTTTGATACAAAAATTTTAAAATTTTGAAAAAAATTGGAAAAATCCATCTCAGATTCGACCTTCATCGCCATTATCAACATTTTTCAATCGCCTTAGCCTATCTTGACAAATGGATCGAATTTAACCTTAAAAGCAATGGTCATTAGATTTGAACAGATTAACCACTTATAATAAGTCGTTGGTACATATCACTCACCTATAACGCGAGAAAAAATAAAGTATATTTAAATAGAAATTTTATCGCAATGTATGCTTTTCGAAATTAAAATATTTAGTATTACACATAATTAATATAGGAGTTTTTTTTATCGCGCTGGTAAGAGGATAAATAATTTTCTCAAAGAATTTAAGGAATATATGATTATTCATACAATCTATTTAGCAGAAATATATGAAGAAAGGTTACTAATAATATTATTTTAAATAGTAGAATTTAGTAGTTTGTTAAAAGAGCATTGGATATTTACAGAATATTTACAATAGTGTCTCATTATTATTCATACAAACGTTAGAAAAATATGTATTAATTGTCGTATGTTTAATTGAATTTTTATTTATTTTAACGTCATTCGAACATGTTTTTTTACTAAAAAGTTTAATGAACCTTAAATGAATAAAATATGTGATGGTCCAAAAGTCATGTTACAAAAAAAAAAAATTAAATATCTTCCTTGTGGCTCGAGCAAAGAAGCAGACTCTTTTATCAATGATAGAAGCATTTTCATGGTTTATATCAATAAAGATATGCCTGTAGAGATCCCTTGTTAAGTGTTGCTATTGATTCCAAAAAAAAAATTTCATTTTTTTCACAGATTGAAAAGAAAACGATATGCTTAGTAAAGAGTTCAATTTTTATTTTCGGCAAGAGTTTTTGTGGCATTGTATTTTTTTCTATCTGTAAAAGAGCCAGATTTTTTGTTGAAATCAATAGCGACGCTTAATAAGGGGTCTTTATTGATACAAACCATGAACATGTTTCTATCGTTGATAGAAAAACCAACTTCTTTCCTCGAGCCGTCAGGGAGACTTTTTATTTCTTTTTTGGGTAAATCGACTTATAGGCCACCCTATATATATCTAAACCGATTATTTTGATCATGTAGTTAATTCTGAGACGCTGATAAGAATTTTTTTATAATTGAGTTTTAACGCATCAATTTTGCGTTTCGTGCTTACATACGAGCTAATTCATAAATGATCAAAACTATTTTGATGAGATACTTTATAAATGTATGTATCTTTTGAATAGATGTCGAAATCTATTAGAAATCGAAGATATCTTTTAAAAATTACATATTCACTTAAAATTATATATATTTAGATTGATTAAAACAAAAGTATGCCTTCTTCTCCTGTTTGTCATAGTCCAAAGTAAATAGTCAACAATCAAACCGTATTTTACAGATTTTAAAATAATTATTTCAATATTATAGACCATCATCGAATATACATATTGTTGTTGATAATTCAAATCTTTTTATTGGTTCACAAATGGGTCAGGGAAAAAATCAATTACAAGATGCTTCTGTTCGTATTAATGTTGCAAATTTAGCTAGAATTATTGAAGATAATAAAAGAATTCAAAATATAAGAACAAGAATTGTTGGTGGAAGTACTCCACCTCGAAATGCAAAAGTTTGGATCGAATGGGAAAAATCTCAATATAAATGTTTACTCGGCGAAAGATCCATGAGCAATAAAGTATGAAATCTAGTTATTTTATTTTAAAACAATATATATTGATGTTCTATAGAAATAATTCATGATTTTAAATATAATCTTACTTAATCATTTATTCTCTAGTGGTTACAGAACAGTCATTGATAAAATAAACATACGAATAAGGTACTAGTTTCTTCAATATACTAACACTATCGATATATTGACGAAATACAATAACGTTTAATAATTTCGTAGGCTATTGAAAATAGAAACATGAAAAGTGATCTTTTATTTACATAGGCATAATATATTTCTCATAAGTATGGATGATTAATGGTAGCTCTCGTCTTATGATAAGGTTGATTGGATTGAAACTTTTCTCAAAGATAGAGCATATCAAATAACAAGACATATATTTAAGGAAAAAATTTCTACAGCAGATTTTTGCAGATACCAACAAATATATCTCAAAGGTAGTTTTGAGCTTTCGACAAAATTTCATCTCCCCTTTTTTTTGTTATAAAAAATATCTAAGGATTTTTTTCTAGAACCAGTATTCTAGCCTTTATGAGCCCTAGAAGTCTGGATAGAAAAGTTAAAAATGAAAATGAACGATTCTACCTCTGCTTAATATAGTGAAAATATCTGTGATAAAAATTTTAGTTTGATCGAATAAAGTTGGAGGATGGCTATTTTTAACACAATTGAGCACTATGTACGAAAAACTCAAATTAATTTTAAAAAATCGAAAGTTTATTTCTTAGCGATTCTATGAACTACATGTTATGGAGATCTTCTATTACTTCTCATCAAAAAGAAAAATTTTGACAATTTTTCATACAGCAGCTTTTCATAAAGATAAAACAAAAAACTTAATTTTTTTCATTTCTACTACAAAAGGCGAATCGATACCCTTAAGTCAATAGTTGTCTTTGTTTAAAGATATATGTGTTATTTGCCTCTGTTAAAAGTGGATGACACAGCTCCCACTCCAGTTTTGTGTTTATTTAATCAGAAATGAAACTAGATCAAACCTTGGATTGCCCTACCTATGTCTAAATGAAAATTCAACATAGATAAGAGATGAAATCGTTCTTCTATTAGCCACGGCATGAATTCTGTCCTATTCAATAAGAAGTTTTGAACTTCATCCTGGTCCATATTTGAGTAGAATATGAATCAGTATCATACCGTTCATGTCGAATAATTTTTATAGGTCATGTAGCCTTATACCTCTTTATTATTTTACATCCATAATTATCTCCATAGGATAGGTCCTGATCTTTAACCCGGCACAGACAGACACATTCACTGAATATCATATATATATATAGAGAGAGAGAGATAAATTGTGCCTATGAGAAGCAGCATTTATTGCATCATTACTCTTTATTATTTTAGGAAGTGTTTTTGGATGACATGTTACATGCACAAATTCAATATTTAATTCTAAAAAATAAAGTTAATCAGCAAAATGCACAACATCTTATTTTAATCAGTGGTGATGGAAATGGAAATGATAATCGTACAAGCTTTCCTGATGTTATTTCATTAGCATTAGAATATAAATGGACAGTTGAAGTATGGTCATGGAAAGCATCATTGAGTTCGAAGTTTTTAGATATTCAACGAAAATATCCTTCGAAAATGACAATTAACCATTTAGATACATACAGATCAAAATTTACTTTTAAACAAAAACAACAACAGTACAATAATAATAATAATAATAATCAATTTTCGACTAAATCTATTGTAGGATTTGTAATAGGTTTAATCATTGTCGTGTATTTTTTTCATATTTTGTAAAATTTTCGTTCATGTTACGTCAATTAAGTTGAGGAATAATAAAAACATATTAATATTAGTACGTAGATAGTCGAATGTGGAAATGTCTATAGTATCCTGAAAGAAATTTTCATAAGATTGCTGCGACAGTAGTGTGACCACGATGGCTTTTTTAGGAAGAATTTTCAAAAATTCATAATTTTTATTCCGAATCTATATGCAAAATATATGTTGTACTACATAACTTAAAAAATTTGATCATTTAATAGTTTAAACGAGACACACTTTACAAATCAAAACATATGAGGCGAGGTCAGTTACATGCTGTATCATAGGACGAAACTCTGCGTATTTATAAATAAAGATTTTTCATAATAAAAATAATTTTTTTCTGTGCAAAAATATGTCAAAATACTTTGCATTCTCCGTACAAGTGATTTTTGCTAAAGTAACAAAAGAAAAACATCAATTGATAGTCAATTTTCACTTATAATACTTTGTTTTAGTGAAAATCATCACTTTTCTTTCGTCAAAATAATTAATAAACAAAAAGAAGTTGTATTTATTGAAATTTTATTTGAGTAAGGAGAGCGTGAAAATCACTGAGAAAATTTTGTTCAGCTTTGAACGTTCTTTCCACTAGTGTATAAAACATTGTGACAAGGGACAATTTGCAGAAGATTGTTTTACTTTTTCCTTTTTATTGTAACTATTCTCACTTAAACCAAATTTTTAGAAATGAAGAGTAACTGATAAAAAATATCTTTTTTTTTTATAAACTGATAGACCATGAAAATTTATATTGATTGATGTATTTGTTTTTAGAGGTGTAAGCCACAAGGCAACAGGAACTTCAAAAACTCCTTGGTGGTCATCGCTGATACAGTTATCAGCTTACACTTCTATTTGTGTTTCACTTTAGCAAAAATTTCTTATATAGTCTATATAACCATTTTGATCGAATTAATACCTTTTAATCTAAACGAAAAATTGATAAAATAATTTTCTAAAAAAAACCCAAATTCGACTAAATTTTTGTTGTACACTATCGCGGGTAGATTGTTAATTCGAGCACAGCTATTGACCCGCCGAAGATATGGAAACAATTATCGTTTTTCTTTCAGTTTTTGTTCAGCAAGGCTAGTCTGAAAATAAGGAGTTATTACCTTGAACAAAACTCAAAATAGATTTTTATGAAATCTATACAAAAAAATGTTCGATCATGTTCTGTTGTAATCATCTGTATCCTAACAACGAATATATTACTATTCACATACTTTATCTTATTATTGGTAAACTTCTTTTTGTATAGGTTATAATTTTTTTCCTTTCGATTTAGTCCTTTCTTTGGAATACGAATCATAAAGAAAATAACGGACTTGAGGAGAACTCTACATTGTCAATTTGATGTTATTAATCTATTTCATCCAAGTTCTATTGTTTTTAATGAAGTATGATTTTTTTGCAAGAAGTACCAAAAAATCGCGGGTTTTGGCGATATATCGTGATATTATCTTACGATGTATGAATATCTCCATATAATAGCCTTATTTATCCCGACACAGGCAGATAATGAACATTATATATAGTTTTTCCTCGATAGATGTCGTTAAATGATGATAAATTTATAAAAGAAATAATGTTGTTTTTTTTTATAGATAAAGTTTTGAACCAATTAAAATTTTTTTGTGCAATTAAAGGAAAAAACGATTCTATTTCATATATTATTAATAATGGAAGAAAATGTTGATACAATAAAAATTTCTTCAACATCATCATCAAAATCTAAACGTACATTATCTGATGATGAAAAGCCTAAAAAAAAATCTGTTAAACGTACTCGTAAACAATCATCATCAGCAAATGATAAAATAAATGAAAAAAATACTATTCCAATATTTACAGATGCATTTCTTGATGTATTTCGTAAACAAAAAAGTGAAATACGTTCACTTAAATTAACATATAATCAATTATCTGAACGTTTTAAATTAAAAGATGCTCAACAAGAACAAATACGTTTAGATAATCAAAAAATGCGTTTAGATATTGAAGAAATTTCACAAAAAAATTATCTTTTAAAAAATCAAATTGATCAAATTCAACAACAATTTAAAGATATATTTCAACAAGATATTAATAAAGATTTTATTTTATTTTTACATCAACAACAAAATGATCAAGATATTAAAAATAAAATACAAAAAATTGCTAAAACACTTCAATTATAAATATTAAAAGAAAAAAGAATTTCTTTTTTTTGTTTGTTTGTTTGTATATCATTTATTTGTCTTATTAAATAAAAAAATCTTCATATAGAATTTATTTAAATGTTTCTGTAAGAACATCTTTTTCATTTCCATTAGCATCCATAAGACGATTAATAATTATTTTACTTCCTGTTCCCCATGTTTGAATTGTTTGAGCTATTAATGTATTTGTTTTTTCATATGAATAAAGTGTTTGACTTGCTTGTCGAGAAAGAATTTTAACAAATGATTTTGATTTAAGACTAAAATCATGTGGAAATCGATATATTATATTATTATATGAATCAATTTCTCGTTTTATTGTCCATCCAATCATATCTTGTTCTTTATCAGTTGTTAAACCATTATGTGCAATAGTTATATAATATCCATATGGATCGATTTCACGAATTAATATTGAACCTGTAAAGAAATAATCGCTAAATTAATAAGGTTAAAATATGATGTGATATTTATTCTAACCTTGACTATTTGAATGAGTTTGTTCGATTTTAGGAGAAAATTTATCATTTATTGGAATAATTGGTAGTGGAATTTGATTAAATATTTGTTTTTCTATTTTTAAATCAAATGAATTTGTTGATTTAATTAATTGAAATGAATTCATTTCTTTTTTTAAATTATTAAATTGATTTGATAATTTAATTAATTGAATTTCTGATAAATCATCAGATTGTTTTAATAAATGAAGATTTTCTTTAATTTGTTGAGAATTTTTTAATAAATTTTCATTTGATTGTTCAATTAATTGTTTTAATTCTTGTTTTGTTTGTTTCGCTATTTGTTTGATTTTTTCAATTGAATCTTTTTTCCATAAATCAATTTCATTAAATAAATAATGTGTTTCATTAAGTTTTTTTATTTCATTTTCATATTGATCTTCTTGATTAATTAAATCTTCTAATTCTTTTTCAATTTCATTTTGATGTTCATTAACATGTTTAAAACATAAAGTTTTTTGACAACCATTACAAAAAAGAATTCCACCAGTTTTACCACATTTAACACAACTCTGTGATATATTTCCTGGCATCACTACTAACTATAGCAACCGATTAAAAGAAAAAATAAAACATTATCAACAATTCTTTTTCTTTCTTTTATAACAGACAAGAAATTTTTTTTTTCTCGTTCTGCATATAAGTAAAATATAAAAGAAGAAATTTATAAGAAGACCTTCTTATATGAATATTTTTATTACTTAATTTAGTTTTTCTAAACACATTTAACGTGATGGTCCTGATCCGTGGGATCTAATATTAGTTTATCGAGTATCATTTGAATTATTTATTCTCTCGACTGAAGAGAGAGAGTCATATGAGAAAAAAATGCGTTTGCCTGCTTGTCGTTGGGTCAAAGGCCAAAGGTGAAAAAAATCTCAAGAGCTTCATCGATGAGACACTCATAGGTCCTCAAGTGCTACTATATAGAAGTACCCATAGAGGTCCTGAAGTTCTAGTATTCCCTCAACTGAAGGGAGGATCATATGAAATAAATCACGTTTGCTTGCTTATCGTCGAATAGCAAATCATAACTAACAGTTGAAATTAACATATCCTACGCTATTGTCACTGCATGATCGACTACTATTCATGTCATAAGAATACGTATTATTTGTTTTTCTTGATAATTTTTTGTTTAAAATATTAATCTATGCTCATATTACTGTTTTTAAAAACGCTTGACTTCACAAATAGTCGAGAAAAATTAAAACTTTAAATTAAATATATTATTAAAGATTAGGATCATAATATTGTAACACGTATACTCAGTTATTTAACGAGGAATAAATTCAATTACTCAGTCGAGGACTAAGCGACGAGCACTACTTGTTATATAGATAATTTTTATTTAAAAAAAACTTTTTCAAATAATGAGAAATATAATTGTATTTAAGATAAATAATATTTTATTGATTATTAAAAATAAATTGATTGTCTTTGAATATAACGAGTATTTGGATTATGTTTATATTGATTTTCATAATAATCATATTGATATGTATTATCAGTTGACTCATTATCATATTGATCATGTCCACCCCATTTTTCTTCTTGTACATCCCAACATTTGCGAATAAGTGCACTACCCATACTTTATCATTACATTAACAAAATATGTTTTTTTTTCAAGTATCTTTCAATAGTAATATGTAAAAACCATCTGTTTTCTTTCTCAGATTTTTACGACAAATATTTCGAATCATATGTCTCATTATTGATTCTTGTTTTTTTCTTCAAATAGTTTCGAGGCATACTCATATTGTAGAATTTATAGAAAAATAATGTTTTTTCTTTCTTTTTTAAACTATATTTGATATGCAAGCTAAAGATACAGCATGTTTCGGACTTTCTTAAACAAAAAGAAAGAAAATATTTGTCTTTTACTATAAATATAAATACTAATATTAATTTTAACAATTTTTATCAAAATAATAAACGACACAGAAATGTTAATAATGTATTTATATTCGACATTATTTATTTTAAAAATACATGTCCTCTACGATAAAATCAAATTTAAAATCTTATCCAATAGAATATAATTTAATTTTCAAAAGAATTAAAATATGAATAAAGATATCTGTTTAAAATCTGAAAATATATTTGATTATATTAATAATAGTGATGTTAAAACAAAAGTTGGTCATGTTGCAAAATTTAATGATATAGAAGATGATGATTTATATTCTTTACCTATTAAAATAAAATTTTTTTATTCAAATTATAATCAACAGATAACAATGGATGAAGATTATTTAAAAAAATTTGATAAATCTAAACAATTTATTGGTTTAACTAAACAAGTTAAATATTAATTAAATAATAAATAAATAAACGAACGTTTTTGTTTTTTTAGGAATTAAAATCTTATATAGATAAAATTTATTGGAAACGAATTGTTTGGATAATATTAATATTATATATAATGTTACTTTTATTATTAATATTTCTATCAATAATAATAATATTATTTAGTTTTAAATGTCCATCAAATAAAAATCTTATTTGGTATGAAAAAGAAATAATTTATGAAATTGATTTAAAATATTTTCGTGATTCAAATTATGATGGAATTGGAGATATTCAAGGTTTTATTTAATTAAAAATAATTATTATTATTGTTTTTTTTTATTTTTATATTTAAAAAAAAGGTCTTGAAGAAAAATTTGATTATTTTGAAAAAAATTTTATTAAATCAATTCTTTTTCAATCATCAATATTTAATTCAACAGATTTATTTACATTTAATCAAGATATTATTGAGAAAATTTATTTTGAATATTTTATCAAAATTCTTCATAGAAAAAGTTTTACTTTTTTTGATTTTCTATTTAAAAGAAAATAAATAAATTATTATTTATTTAGATATGCATTTAATTATTGATTTACCATTATCATCAACACATAATAATACATTTTCATCGAAAATTAATGTAAATTTTTTTTCTTTTTTAAATGAAATATTTTGAAAGATTTTTCTTTAGAATTCATGTCAACAAAATACATCAAATTTAGATTGTCGATATTATACACAATATGGAAGATTTCCATTAGATTTTAATAATAAAAAAATTGCTCAACAAGCAGAAGTTTGATTAAAGATAACAAATAACTAAATTTTAAAAAAAATATATCTTTTTTTAGACTTATCTTCATGATTGGTTATTAAATAAAAAAATCGATGGAATTCGAGTTGATTTACCAATTGAATTAAATGAAATAACTGGTTTATATTCAATATCTTATAAGACAATAAATCAATGGAATTATATTAAAAGTCAAATTGAACAAAAAACAAACCCTAAGTAAATATATTTTAATATTCTATTTAATAAAAAAGAAATTGTTTTTTTTTCTTGTTGTAAGAATAATTTTATTTGATATTCCATATGGTTTAAATGATTTACTTATTAAAAATAATCTACATAAAAAACTCAATTATCCAAAAGAATTTTTAATAAATTCTTTTGAATTAAATCATTTTTTAATACCAAAATTTTGGCAGGTGATATTTATATATTTATGTAAATAAAAATATATATTTTATTTAATTTAGCTAGGATCAATAAGAATGAATAAACAAATTGAGAATAACTTATCAAAACAAATTCAATTAACAATAGGAATGTTAATTGGTGGAACACCAATTATTCTTTATGGAGAAGAATTGGGTATTGAACAAGTCTGTTTAAAAGAAAAGCAAACAATTTTATTTTTATTTATAATTAAACGTTTTTTTTCTTTTTTTTTTATATAGAAAATTAATCGTTTTATGTTTTGGACATCGGATAAACCTTCCGGAGGATTTTCATCTTGTTTAACTGATCATTGTCTTCGTTTATTTTCATCACATAATATTGATATATCAAAAACAAATGTTAAAGTTAGTTATCTATTTGTATTCTATAATGATATCGACTAATGCAGAAATATTTGTTAAATACTATTTAAGATCGAATATATTGAGGACGAAATATATGACAACTTTTATTTATTATTCACTCATTTTATGAGATTACAGATCGATTTTCACATATGTTGCACAACATTTTGACAAAAAAAAGCATCTTAGAATTTGACATTATTATCACCCTCAAGATTTTAATTCTCATGAGAGAATTCTATAGCATAATAGATATATTATGCTGTTTCATTGATAAGAATTGCATTGAATCATATATTATTTAAAAAATTTACGTATGATTAGACTGAAGTTTTTGATACAGATACTTCGAAGTATCCTAAAGAGGTAGCTTTGATTATTTTCATTTCTGACTCTTCCTTTCGGATTTAAAAAAATTTTCAGTCCAATTAGTCAAAGTTAAACAGGAGTTGTCGATAACAGCTTATAGAAAACTAAAATTTTTCATAAAAAGTCATGAAAAACGCCTTAGACAATTTTCTCTCTGTGGTAGAAGTTTCAATCCAATCAGCTATTCCACCTTTGAGATCCAAAAATGGTCAAAAAAGAGAAGAAACGGTACCCTCACCCTCAACTTTATTTTATTTATTATTTTAATTAAGCGTGAAGAAGCAATTGGTGGAAATAATGAAGATTCATTATTAATATTATTTCGTTATTTATCAAAATTACGTCAATTTAGTTCATTTCAATTTGGTTTATTAAAAAAAGAATATAATTTACAATTAAATATATTTTGGTTTATTCGAGAAGCACCTGGACATCGTGGATTTATTGTCTGTTTGTTTTTTTTTTTAAATATTTCTAAATGAAATTTTTTTTATTTTAATTTAAGATTGTTATTAATTTAAATGTAAAAGAAAAAGATATGATACATTTATCATTATATAAAATAACAAATAATATAATACCTGAACATATATATTATGAATATCAATGGCCAAATGTTTATTTTTCAACATTAAATAAAACTTCAATTGATTCAGATAATTTATTTATTCATTCACAATCAATTAATATATTTTCATGGAAACCAAGAAGATTATTAAAACAAAATTTTATTTAAAAAAAACGATAAGATTTTTTTAAAACTGTTTATTTTAATTATTTTAATAAACTTTTATTTAATAAAAAACATTTTTCTTTTATTATTTATTTATTAGAAAAACAAAAAATATTTTTATTTATTATTATATAAATAAACAAATAAATAAGAGAAAAGAAAGAAAGAAAAATAAATCTAATGTATTATTTTACTCATTAATAAATACATTATTTATATTATATTAAGAATAATAATAATGATTCTTCGTGCAAATCAACATAAAAAAATGATTTGGAAAAATGGAGGTGGAATTACTCATGAAATTGATCGTCAACCAGATGATATAAATGAAGAATTTCATTGGCGTTTAAGTATGGCTACAGTTAAATATCCCGGTGGACCTTTTTCAATTTATCCTAATGTTGATCGAACTTTATCTATTATAGATGGACAAAAATTAACATTACAATTAAATAATAATGATAATCAATTAGTAGAAATTGAAAAAAATTCTTTACCATATTCATTTTCTGGTGAAATTCCAATAAAATGTCAAATATATGAAGATACACTTACGGATTTTAATGTTATGACAAAACGAAATTTATTTCAACATACTGTTCAACGTTTTATTTTAAATAAAGATGACAAACCATTAAATATATCAAATTCTAATGATAATATTTTATTTATTGTTGTTGCACAAGGAAATATACAAATAAATGATATTTCAATGACAAAAGGTGATGCTATGAAATTTATTCATAATAATCAATCAATAAAAATTTCAACTCTAAATGATAATACCATTATTTATATTGTTACAATTATTAAAATATTATCTTAATAAAATTCATTTTCATCTATTTATTATCAAATGTTATATTCATAAAAAAAACTACCAAAACAATTATTTTGTTTATATAAACATATCTCAAATAAAAATTTACAAGACATACTAAAGATATTGATCAAGGATAAATCCATGGAAATTTTTAAGGGTTATATAAGAATAATTCTTATAGATCTTGACAAATTTTTAAAAATCATTTCTAAATAGTCTTTCAAAAGTTATATGAATCAATATTTAGAAAAATTACGTATATATCTATAATCAAAAAAAATTTGCACAGAATCATTTTGTTGTCGTTATAAATGAATTACGAAATTGATTAATATATATTCGTTAGATATACTACAAAGAGATCATTAAAAAAGTGTGATTTGTTTTCTTTTCGATAGATATGTATTGGGTTGGTAAAAAAATTTTGCATTTTTTTTCAAAAATTTCTTAGAATGGTCGAAAAAGTTCTAGAAGTTTTCATACTAAGGGTATGTATAGAGGGTGAGGGTGAATATAGTTACCACGAGAATCTGGAGGTTATTACGAAAAATTCTGAGAATGTTATGCTGCTTCTGGTTGGTGTCGTCTTCGTTGGTATGCTCGTTGGCATCTGGGTGCGTATGAGGGGTTGAGGGTGAGATCAGCTACCATAATCTAGATTTCACTGCATTCCATTCAGATCATCAGATGGTAAATAAATCTTTTAGAATAACAAATCACAAGACCAATTTTCAAATAATAGGATTAAAAATTCTGTATTGGAAATATATTTCATCGAGAAGCATATCACGACCGGTTTTGTCCTTGCTCAAGGGACTCCTCAGATGGCTTAAGATAATTTTATTTAATTTTAGTTAAAAATTTAAACTAAATTATCATCTACACTGTTGTATGAAAAGCAATTAGCACGAAGTGTAGAATAAAAAGGATATTTGTGAGTAAAGCTACTATGACACGTGTTTCATCCGAACTAATGGACTTATCAAATGGCAAATTTATTTTTAATGATTTAAAATCACAAGAAAATCTTTCAGTTATACATAAAACAAGATATATATAATGAATTTTCTGGTTGACAATTTAGAATAGCAAAGCACGATCGATTTGGTGTTTGTTGATCAATTTCTGACATTGATTTCAGATTGTTTTTTCTCTTTCAATTGTTTTAATGCGATGTGTTGTTAGAAGAAAAAAAAATTATAGAGAAAAAGTTATTAATAGTTGCAGAACAGGAAAGAAAAAAGTGAATGTCCTCCGTTTTGTTCGATACATATAAGTAGTGAAGAATTTTTTCTCTTTCTATTATTGACCTTGAAATGTGTTGAAAACGATATGTTGTCATAGGAAAAAGAAGCAATATGAGGAAAAAGAGATGAAAAGTAACAGAACAGGAAAGAAAAAAGTCAATTGTCTCCGATTTGTTTGATACGCACGATTAATTATGATTTTTTTCGTTTCCTATTGTTTACCTTGAAGTTTTTTTGAAATAATCATTCGTTATTAAGTCTTTGTCACACACGCTATTGAGTAATTTACTTGTGAGACTAAATACATGAATGAAACAATTTATTTTGTATTCTTAATTATTCAAAAGAATTGAGATCATGACGTAAATGAATTACAAAGTAATTCAAAATTCACATAAAAAAATATCAAGCAACCCAGGTCTATATTAACGGTCCGTAAACGGCGGTAAACCGGTAAAAAACGGCATGTTTACGGTGGTCCGACATTTTTTATTGACAACTATCGGTTAAGCACACATGTACGAATACATTATGGAACGTTTTACAGACCGTGTATCATACACCATTTACGACACCGTAACGAAACATCGTTTACATGGCGTTTTTAGCCGCTTTTAATATGTATCTTATTATGAGATGCTAAAGTAAATCTAACAAGATTCTCAATACAAGATTCTTATAAAATTTGATGATTAGAACCTTGCAAGATCATGTCTGATCATACACAACTAAAGCCTTTTTCATCAAACGAATATTTTGGACCACATTACTTTTCTGCATTCAAAGTGTCTAAACTATTCAAAATATTTTAATTCCAATTATCCAACTTTACGAATAGGAGATAAAGTTCGTATATACCTTATACACTAATACTCATACTCACTAAATTGATTCACTAGTCACAGCAACATAGTTACCTGTGACTACAATAGTAATATGAATAGGAAATTTTTTGCTTTTACCGAAATGAATTACATGGTAAATAATAATTATCATTATCATAAAAAATTTTCTCCGTTGATATAATTCAGTACAGATAAACAGGCATATAAACGTAAACTTAGTGTATTATCTTACTTTTTTTTATAGATAACTGCACATCATTGTCGATTGCAGAAAGCAATTTATATACATCCAAGAAATAGAGGGAAGGATTAAACAAGTTTTATTCATCCTTCTTTTTGCTTTTTTCATTTTAATTATGATTTGCGACGAGTTGATCGAGTTGATTTTTTTGTTGGTGGAGTATTTTCATTATGTGATGCCTGTTCACCAGTTAGCTGATCTGCCTTTCTTTTATGGCTGATTTGCGGATCAATTGACATTGGTACTGCTTGAATTATTTGAAACACATTTTGTATTTCTCCAGGACTATCATTCCAGCATCAAGTAGTTTTTCCGGAACAGTGTTCACCAGGTTTACTTATAGTGAAAACCTTTGCAAAGATTTTCTTAACCTCGGAGGCCACTGTGGGCTTTTCACTATACCTTTTTGAGATACAGAAACTTCGGAAACCAATATAGGTTTTCTACTATACCCTTCTGAGGTACATAAAGTTCGGAAACCAAAAGAGTTTCCGGTAGAATATTTCGCAAACCAAAAAAGGTATTTTCGGATACGGTTTCGAGTTCCAAATCAATTTATTTTGCAAGATGGGTTTCCTAGAATACCTAGATGGTTTCCGAAGATGGTAATAGGGTTTTCAATACGAAAAAAGGGTATTCCAGAATACCTTTGGAACATCGAATTTAGTGTTCTAGAAAACTCAACGGTTTCCGAATATTCGGAAACCTAAAAGGTACTTTGAAAAACCCATGAAAAGATTGGAAACCTTTTCGCCAACCCTTTTGGGTTTTCGAAAAGGTTTCCGAGCAAGTTTGGGTATTTTTGGGAACCCTTTTTTTTTAGAGTGTAGTCGGGCAATGCGTAACTGCTCATTTTGGAAATTATTTCAAATGTCGACGTGGTAAATCAAAATCATTATTACCAGCTATTGAGACTAGTGATAATCATCACTATGATAATATTTCTCACGACGAACACTTACATGAACATTGATTGCATTTTTGTCGCATTCAGATCTTTTATTTTGTCAAATTTCTTTGCAATTTTTTTCTTGTACATCTAGTCTTCCATTCTTCTTATCAAACTTATTGTTGAAAGTATAAAGTTCATCTGTATCACAATTTTTATTTATTTCATATTCATATTTTTTCTTTGTAGATTAATGTCTAAACAATTGTCTGCTTGTTCATATGTCACTCTAACTATGATTAATACGTTTATAGGACTAATAGCTAGTTATTCTCTAGGATTATTTCATGGATACTTGAAACAAATTGATAAGGCCATGAGATATTTGGATTCATCTAAACAGAATCAATCTGCAGTTTTAGAATACATCAAATCAAATTATTCACAAATGATCATCAATTATCCTGAATTGTATATGCATCCACAGATCGATCTATGTAACAGCTATAAATTAAACCACGATAGAGACCAAAATGATGTAGAATTTTTTCTATGGATTTCGCATCAATTAGCGTAATCGACGATATTGTCTTGAGAGTGTACTAAAAACGAATATTTTCATTTATATTCTTGTCGTGTTGTGTTTATCTGTATATACGTGGGCATAATATGTAATTTTCTGAAAATTTTTATTTCAAAAAAGGAATAAATTCATTTGAAAATGATGATATCTTAGTTAAATCGATGTTAATGCTACGAGAAATTCATTGGTATATTTCATTAGGTATGTCTCGTTTTGCTTTATCTATGTGTGTGCATCTGTGTATAAACGAAAAATTCTCGAGTTTTTTCTAATAGATACTCTATGCGTGTGTCGAGATGAAAAACGTTGCTGTGAACAAAAGGAGAGGGGCCATTTTGATCATTAATCGGTTCACTGCCGTTTTTACGACAGATCACTAAGGAAATTATATAGATCGATAGATTTCAACATGGCAAATATTTTGGTACTATTTTTTATATACTTTGATACTACTTTTAATACTCATTTTGAGTATTCTTTATATAGTATTTTTAGCTATTTTTACACAAAGTGTCTTTTAGACCAGAGATCCATTTATGCATATATGAACGACTTATACTAGCTTTACCTTTCAATCCAATATTTTGACAATATCTTGAGAAAATCAAAATACCTAAGAATATATTTTCATAACAAGATGTGAAAAGTTTTTTTTTGATTACAGCTGCATTTTCACCATAAATTGATTACATTGAAAGTTCATGAACTTATTATACTACTTAGGCTTATGTGAAAAATCAACAAAGTTTTCTTATAGGGTATTAGTATATCACCCTCAAGATCCTAAATTAATTAGAATTTTATTGATAGATTGCATTATCATTCACACATTTTATTGTGAACTTCTAGTAACAGTTCTTATGCTATAATTTAGATATCAAAAAAAAATTTTAATTTTATTTCGAATCGAATTTAACGCCTTTTCTTATTCGTAATATTTTGTAAATTTACTTTTATAATGACAATTGTCTATCATAACTGATATGGTATTAATTGCATAAAACATTATCGTAATTATCTAGAGATATTTCGAGAATCATAAGTAATCAAAGTCATATCATAAAGAATTAACAAATTACAGAAGATAAACTCAACAGAGTTCGTCATGTTTCTCAAATTGTAACATTATTAAATATTCTTAATGTTACACTAATATCCTTTATTCAAATATTACTAACATACTCAATTATAACGAAATATCTTTGAATGAAAAAAATTCAGATATTATTTGTTCAAATATTACACATAAAACAATTGAAAAATCGAATTGATATTAAAGAAATTTAATACTAACATGAACGAACTTAATTTTCATTTAAATAATTTGTTAATAAGTACAAAGTAAAAACCAATATAGATAATAAAAAAGTGCGATTGAAAAATAATCTCGCTTTTACAACTTTGAGAATTTTCACGCTCAGAGTTTTCTCCATTTCACAAACAAAAAGTGCAACTAAAAAATAAGTTATTGTTATGTCAATTCTTCCCACCTTGGCACATGCAAAAAAAAAGTACTTTTACCTTCCTCAGTCGAGAATTAAGTGAGTCAAAACGACGAATACCACTTGTCATATACACACATTATTATTTTCACACTTCATTTAAATAATTTTTGATTATTCAAAAAACCTAAATGAGTATTGAAATATTTTCAAGATGAATAGCGGCATCTCTTTAGCAAAAAAAAATCAAGAATATTTTTCGTTTAAAAAAAAATGTGATCAATGCAGAAAGAAAACTATACTTTCATCTCTTTACATTATGAGTAAAGGTAAATAAATACATTTTTTTTTCTTTTAAAATATTGATCAACGTGTAATAAAAAACTTCTTTTTTTTTTATTCTTTTTGTATTCATCATGACAGAAGATACTGTAAAGAAAGAAAATGAAGATGATGAATTAATATGTCCAATAACTCTTGAATTATTTCATGATCCAGTTCGAGCAAATGATGGACATGTTTATGAAAGAGCGGCTATAATAAGATGGATTTTAGAACATGGAACAAGTCCATTTACACGACAACCATTACAATTAAATGATCTTCGTCCAGATGATCGTTTAAGAAATTTAGCTTTAAAAAAACGAAAAACAAGTGTATCTTATAATGCACGAAATGAATCCGTTATATTTCCATATTTACCAACAATTAGTGATCGAAATGATCCAATAGTAGCTAATCAAAATCGATTTAATATTAATATAAGAAATTGTTCAAATAAAACAATTCTATTTATTATTTTTATTTCATTTATTATTCCAATTTCTTTTATACTTGGAATTATTTTAGGATTAAAAAATTCTAATTCTTCAGGTAGCTATTTGAAATTTTTCATTTTCTTTCTTAAACAATAATTATCACAAATGAATGTATTTATTATTATTTAGAATTCGTTATAACATCAACAAAGTCTGGTGCATTAGGAAATAATTCTTTTAATCGACCAGGAACTTCTTTTCCAGGTATATATTATTATACAACAATTGATATATCTATATCAACTAATGGTTTTTATGGTTTTGAAATTCATGGTAACAATTATAGGAGCATGGATGGAGATTTATATACCAATTCTTTTGATGATACTGATATATCAAAGAATTTACTCAATTATGTTTATAAAGATAAAAATTATGACAAAACATATTTTGGAAATGAATTTCAATCTTCGAAATATGTTTTAATGATAACAACTTATTATCCTAATCTTAATGGTTCATTTACTATAAATATTACTGGACCAGACAGAATTAATTTTCTTTAAATAATATTTTATTTAATTTTAATTATAAAAAAAAAGAAGTTTTATTTTTGAATTATTATTATTATTATTATTATTGAACAATATTTATTTATTATAATGTTCTTTCAATAAATTTATTTTTTAATTTTATACTATTGTTAAACGTCTATTCAATAATTAGACATTTAAATATCATTTGATAATTTATTGAACATTTTTTTCTATGTTTCAATAAAGTTTTAATAAAATAAACAATAATTATACATATATAGTTATACATCGAATCCAAACTCTAGTTCAACGTTCGGTACCGAACAGTTAGTGTTTGGATGTTAATTCGAGTTCAGAAGATTATCTAACAAACTCAGACAGTATCGAGTATTTAAAGAATTCTTCATGTATTTATTGAGATATATAGTCAATTACGAAAGCAATCAAATGATTTGTCACTATCAACGAATCTATTCTATTATTGTCGTTTTAAAGTCCAACGAAAATGAATTCAGAATGGAAGTTGTTAGTGTGATCTGTGATTTGTCACAGTTAGAAAGAGAATTTATAGAAAATAAAAATATACGAATATTTCATTAACTAACAATTGATCGATACAATGAATATCAGTTAGGTATTTTTAAAAACAAATTGTTTTCATTTAATCTGTACATAATTTGACTTTTATCGTACAAAAATTATACACATTCTCTTCCGACTTTTAAAAACAGTCGAATAGTATTCAATAACTTAAAAATGCATCATCATCACCGAAAGTCATATAGTCAAAATTCGATGATCTATCATTTCTCGAATTTTGCTTCGACAAAGTATCTATTATTGATACCATTTCTACGATCTGTATCTAGATGAAAGAAGCCACCATTCATCTCACCGCACGATAAGCCTATTCTCTATTCATATACAACTGTGGACAAAAGTCTTTCTCCCTGTCCTTATTTTCTTTTTGTCGAATTATTGCTTCTGATTTGATATCAAATGAAATCTTGCGAAAAATGCAGTTTATGTCATCTAACCAATTTTTAAGTTATCAGAAAAGTATGTAGAAGTTTTCCTATAAAATGATCATATTACACTGAGAAAATCATCTTAAACTTATTTTTTGAAAATGTTCAATTATCGTTCATGTATTTATTGTTCTTATCTATTGAAATTATTAATAAAAATAAGATGAGTGTCATTGCTTAGCAACAATAGTTTAAGTTCGATAAATATGGTTGAATTAATCACGAGGGTAAAAAAAACAAACAAATATTTCTTTTAATCTAAATATATAAAAAAAAATAAATGTCGTTTAAAAGTGGATTTGATCGTTTTCCAAATGAATTATATTTATGTATATTTGATTATTTAAATTCCATTGATCTTCTTTATTCATTTTTAAATATAAATAAACGATTAAATTCTCTTTTAAAAACATATTATCGTTTTACATGGAAACATATTGATTTAACTAAAATAAATCCACGAGTATTTCAATTTTATTGTTTACAAAAACAATTAAATAATGAAATATATTCAATAACATTAAATGATGAACAATTTAAATTAATATCATTTTCATTAAATAATAAATTATGTCAATTAAATTTATTTATTGAAAATGATGATTATCATATTTATTCCAATCAACAATTTATATTTAAATATTTAGAAATATTAAATATTGAAAAACATTCTTTAACATGGCAAAAACCATTTATTATTTGTCAATATTTAAAACAAGTTAAAATTCATTTAAAAAATCATTCAGATCTTATTGAATTAATAAATTGTTTACCTATTGTTGAAAAACTTCATGCAACTATTGATTATGATGTAACAAGGTATATTTATCTCTAATTAATAAATTAATTTGATATATATATATATTGTTTATAGTTGTCGTGATAGTTTTTCATCTGAATTATGTTGTTATTCAACAAGATTAATTGATTTTTCATATATAATTAATCCTGAACATGGTCTTATTTATTTTGTAACAGATTATTCAATAATTGAATTATTAATTCGACAATTAACTAATTTAATTAAACTTCGTCTTTATATAATTGGATGTATGAATACAATAATTGATAGTTCTCGTTTAGAAAATAATCTTTTAAAATATTTACCAAATTTAGAAGAATTTCATTTATTTATACAATCATATAGTGGAAATCCATTGAAATCAATGGATGAATTTCGTTCATTTAAATGGAATTTTGCTTCATATACAAATGATTTAACAGATATGCATTTTTTATTTACTTTACCATATCAATTTCAACGTCTTGATGAATGTCTTAATGAATATTTTCTTAATAGTATTAAAACAACATTTCAAAGTAAAGCAATTTTTTTTTTGTCATTTTATCTTTGATTAAGTTTTAAAAGATTGATTTTTTAGAATATTTGTTGAGGGTGAGTGCGGGGATGCGCTGAAATATTAATACAGCTATATAGTCTCAATAAATCCTTAGTAAATAAATAAGTCCCGGTATGCCCTTCTTATATTTCCAACAATAGATGATTTAGTAAATAGCATAAACGAAAATTGATAACTAAAAAAAAATTTCTTTATTATAGAATCAAAAAATAAAATTGAAAATGAAAAATTAATTGGATTGCATAATGTAAAACATGTTGATTTATCATGTTCAATAACACAAAATTTATTAACTATACTTCGAGAATCATTCGTATCATTAGAATCAATTCGTTTTTCATCATCAACAGCTGAATATAATTCTCCTCCATCATTAGTTCGTCAATCTCGTTATTTAATTAATTCAATTCGAAGTGTTACATTTGATTATAGTTGTAAAAATCAATCAGCATTTATTCGTCTTTTACCAAATTTAAATAAATTAATTATACATCAATCATTATTAAATAGATTATTAGAAGAAACAGGTTCAGCTTATGTTTATCATGTAACGGATTTATATGTATATACATTTCAACGACATTATCTTGAAGATATAATTAATGGATTTCCAAATATTCGAAATTTAGTATTAAAAACAGTTTTAACAAATGATGAAGGACCAATTCGTTCATATATGAATTATCATTGTCATCATAAACATCGTCCTATATCTGTTTGTGATGTTTTAGATGAATTATTAAAAAGTAAATTAAATAAATTAAAACAAATTGAAATTGGTTGTTATTTTGAACGAGATGAACAGCATATTGAAGGAATTATTTCAAGAATTATTAGAAAATATCGTGGAGAAAATTATCAATTTAATATTAAACATGAAGATTTTAAATCAACTCGGTGCGGATCAATACAAATTTTATTTTTTTAATATTATTTTTAAAAAAATACGTTTTTGTTTTTTTGTTTGGTAATTATTTAGATAGTTTTTTTGTTCCCTCGACTGAAGGGAGGGTCATACGAAAAAAAGTGAAATGCGTTTGTATGTCTGACCGTCTGTCGCAAGTCAAAGGTCAAAAAAACATGTTTTCAAGAAAATAACGATTTTTTATAAAATTTGACCAAAGGTAATTGGGGTCGGGGAATCGATTGGCATGATTAGTTTTTTAGTTTTCTGACCCAAAAAATTATTTTTTTACCAGAAATGTTTTTTTGACCCCAAAAACTATTTTTTACCAAAAATGTTTTTTTGACCCAAAAAATTATTTCTTTACCAGAAATGTTTTTTTGACCCCAAAAAACTATTTTTTCCCAAAAAGTTTTTTTGACCCAAAAAAGTTGTTTTCAACCAATCAGAAATGTTGGTGACTAGATTTTATCAGACCGTGTTTTTTGACCCTATGTTTCGGACCAATCAGAATTGTTGGGGGCTGTGTGTCACTAGACCATGTTCCCTCGACTGAAAGGAGGTCAT
>JAJEKB010021945.1:297157-344565 GCA_022393335.1 Macrotrachela quadricornifera | reverse complement strand
ATATACAGAGTCTGTGTGTAGAAGTGACTTGTCTCACTCTATTGGTTCCTAAAGCAATGCCTAGATACTTCGCTCCTTCAGCACCGATATTGTTCCATTGAAGCTGCAGTGTTGTGAGTATCTGTATTGAATGTACAGAAGTTGATATACAGAGTCTGTGTGTAGAAGTGATTTGTCTCACCGTATTGGTTTTTAATGCACTGCCTAGATACTTCGCTCCTTCAGCACCGATATTGTTCGATCGAAGTTGCAGTGTTGTGAGTGTCTGTATTGAATGTAGAAAGTTGATATGCGAAGTCTGTGTGTAGAAGTGACTTGTCTCACCTGATTGCCTTCCAGTGCACTGCCTAGATACTTCGCTCCTTCGTCACCGATATTGTTCCTTGCTAGTTGTAGTGTTGTGAGTGTCTGTGTTGAATGTAGAAAATTGATATGCAGAGTCTATGTGTAGAAGTGACTTGTCTCACTCTATTGGTTTCTAAAGCACTGCCTAGATACTTCGCTACTTCAGCACCGATATTGTTCTGCGAAAGTTGCAGTGTTGTGAGTGTCTGTGTTAAACGCAGAAATGGTAAATGTTTGACTTTACTGGCGATGCACTTCTCGGTCATGTCTGTAGTTCGCAGCAAATTTGTCTTTCGATATACACCATTTCATATTAAAATCCTTATTCTGAAGAGACGGGAACGAAACCTCTCTTGAAGCAAAGTTTTTCAATTTATCATTTAAATTATCAGAACAGTTTGGGATTCGTAAACTGAGGCTGAAGAAAACTTTTGCAGTAATGATACTTACCTTTTATTCATCCCATTTACGGTATGTATTGAAACACGAGAACAGAAAATGGGGAAAAGGGACGCTACCTAGTGTATAGTAAGTCTTCTTTTCAATCTTTTCGACATTCTTTCTTTCGAGGTTTTCACATTGAACCTGATTTAGGCGTCCCGAAGTTTGATACGGTGATAGAGAAATCTTGGTGTTCGAAAAGTGTCGGTCTCTTTCTCGGATCGGGATTGTTCTAGATAGAGATGGGAAAGGTCGGTTGAGATATGACTTCGGATCGACTGCCTCGAATCGTTTCTAGCGATAGTATGAGGTTCACACGTAGATAGCATTGGATTCGGCTCGGAACGAGGTGTGAAGCGCGGGTTTATTAGATTCATGCAGGGTAACTTTCGGAATCTCTTTAGATAGAAGGCATCAGCAAGTTTCACTCTTTCGTGTTAAACGAGAAGAGATCAACAGCGTTAGGCATAGAGCGCGAATTCACCCTGAAGGGGTTATTGTTTTCTACCAAAATATAGTAACAAGAATTTACCGTTCTCACAGCTCAGTGATAATTCAAACGTTATGAATTTCGTGTATAAGAATGAACAGCGTATGAACTGAGCTTCTGTTAAACTATTATGTTATTTCGACTGTGCAATCGAGATGATTTTCAACGGGTACGAAAGGTGAAGGACAGGAAAAGTTTATTTGTTTATATTTGAGCCATTACAAAAGAGAACGAACATTTGGAAACCTCATCACTGAAAATAAGAGGGAAGAAGAATGACTAGAAGAGTTCAATATAATAGGTAAAAAATCAAATAAAATACCAAGTTTAGAAAGCTTCAATTCATTAGTGGTTATTTTCGTGAAACTGGTGTGTATTAAGATAACATCAAAAATAGGCATACGTAAGAATACAACTTATCTTAGAAATGATTTATCTCAGGTCGAGTCATCTCACGGTAATCTAATTCATGTGGAACTCTTCTTGATAATGAACTCCTTTTGAATAACTACGGTCACCATCCTGTTGTAGCAAGTCGTAATAGATATATCAGATTCTTAAAGAATGTGTAAGGTGTTGAGTCATAGGAGAGAGTCAACGATGTAAGTGATTGTAGAAAATGTCGAAGGAAGAGATAAAGTTATGTATCGAAATAAGTAGGTGATCACTTGACTATTGGGTTGGGTGGAGAAGTCAATGTTGTGTTGGGTATGTGATTTCAACTGATGCACAAAGAAATAACTTTTTGGGAAGTCAATAGTTTTTGTCTGAAAATATTTTAGAAACTTAGGTTTGAAATCAACGATGATTCTGTCATCTATCGATAATTATGAAGGCATTTGCTAAAATGTATTTGCTTGAGGGAATCTTCAGAGGTTTGTCATGTGTTTCATGTGAAGAAGGTTTTTTATAGAGCAGAGCATCAATACACTACGACAGTTAAGTACTTGGATAATAGGATATGTGGGTAAACAGTAGAAATACAAAAGAATAGAGAAATCTTATCTCTTTAAGTATTATTTTGAATTGTATAAAATATCAACCACTATTACAGTTTTCTTCGAGGTTCAGCCGACACTAGAGTTTAAATGTTCGCTTTGCAGTCAGAGTGATATGAAATGTTGTCTAATAGTTTTTATCTCTTGTATGAATTTTTTGATTCATCAAGATGCACACTTCGCAGCTTAGCAAAAAGATAATGTTAGTTTTCATACATAATTAATAATATTCAGTAATATGGATCCACTTAAATAAATAGTTTTCTCCTGTATTCACTCAAAGGAGTCTAGATGTGGTGTTTTTATGACTGTGAACTTTTGGAAGACAATATCTTTCGATTGAGTCATGAATGAACCCCATTGAAACTACTTATATAGAGAGTGCGACTTGCCAACTTGAGAACTCAGATCACTCGGTCAAGTACTCATCTACTTTTCTCAGTAACGTAAGGCATTCAGCACTCACATACGTACTCGGGTAAAGCTTTCCTCTGAATTTACTCACAAATAATTCGATGAGTACTCATATGTAGTACTCAAATATTCGAACTCTAGCACGAGTACGACCAATGAGTACTCAAAATGGCCGAGTACCCATCAATCCTTGCGGCATTTTCTAGCTTGAGTACTTTACGAGTACTCGTCTATCGAGTTCTTCGGCTAGGGAAAGCCATAGGCTGTGTGTTGGAGAAACCGCAGACAGTGGATAGATAAACACAACAAAAAAAGGAGACAGATGACAAAAGAAAACGAACGCTTAGTGAAATACATAAATGTAAATGAGTTTGATGATCCTTGATGCTGAAGACATTCTCACTCTGATTTTAAATTAACTTTTTATATGACACAATCATGCTTGTTTGCTCTAAATCAATACACTGAACGGTGATTTTCACTAAAAGTCTAGAACTCCTGAGGGTATATTGATTTGTCTATTGTACTATTCTTAAGCATTAGAATTGCTCAGCAAAGTTCACAAGATGGCTATATAGTGTGTGCGAAACAAACATCATCTTGACGTGGCACATCATTTAGCATATGATTTAACATCCTTATTAAGAAAGATATACAGTTCAAATCATTACCTAAATGGAGGTGAAGCAGTCCTTCTCTTTAAAGTCAATTTGTCTCATATAACTTTGGCTCTACTCAAACGTGGACGATTAGATAGTTGTATGTAAATGTTTACATACAGACATTTCCTTAGTAACAGTTCTATCTTTTTTCATGGATACTGACATCACATCAATGCAAACCAGGACTCATGTTAGAGTAGGAATTCGGAAAGTCTAGAAGAGAAAAAGACAAATAGATTAGCCTTACATAGAAACTATTGATCGCCGAAAAATGGTATCAGTTCAATCTTAATGAGAAGATCACATGCTGAAAAACAAGATATTTTTTGCACTTACATTTGAGCAAGACTTCTTTTCTCCTATTGGAATAGGAATTTTTTTATTATGTCTTATTATCAAGTGTATAGTTAAGTAAGCTAGTTTTTCTTTAATTTGGTAGCTCTGTAAGGGATCAAGAAGCACCCTTCTTCCAACTTAGATTTGATAACATAGATGTACTACGAGTAAGTCAAAGGCTGAGGAAGAAAAGAAAGAAGGAAGTTGTTTTATTGAAGATTAGTCTGTCTTCTCGATTGGATTACATTGTAAAACAATGGTGTGAATCATTTCTAGACAAATTACAGATGAAACAGTTTTCTTTTTCTGCAAAGTGTCATATCATACTTATGCATAAGCAGTGGATCATTCTTAACGATCGAATACTATCCGTGATTATACGAATTCCACTTCTCCTGTATAAAACATATCATCAAAAATGGAATAGCTTAACAACATGTTATTGAGGACTCGGTTCCTAATTCACTAACACATATAATTAGCTATTAGAATCGAGTTTTATCTCTGACACAAGTCATTGCGAAATAGGGAAAATAATCGTTGATTAGTGAAGTGAATGATGTCATGAAACCGAGAGACATCTAATACTTGCACATAAAAATGAAGATATTTACCGTGTATCGTTGATATGAATCGAGAATCAAATTGAATCGTCCACATACATTTTGAACAGATACGAACAAGGCAAATTCATCGAGGTTGTCCAGAATACGATAGACCAATTCTACTGGCAGTGTGATCAATGATGTCATTGTTGATTTTATTCGCTCAACAGTGTGTGTTGTTAAAATAAAAGGAACTGGTATGAAAGTTTACCTATGAAGAACAAATAAAAGGGTACAGATTACTCTAATCCAATAAAAGCTTTCAGCGCAATCCCTACGGGACTAAAATGTGAAACACAATATAACTGTTTTCGCTGTCGGCGACAGACTGTGACGCTACTTTTGACTGTCGGTCACGGTCTGTGACACTGCCTTTTGGTGTCGGTCACGGTTTGTGATGCTAATCTTGCCTGTCTGTCACAGTCTGCGACGCTGCCTTTGGCTGTCGGTCACGGTCTGTGATAGTTTTCTATTATCAAAATGTACTCGGTGACCTTTGATCCCGCTGATCACGACCTGTGATGATCTTCTTCCATCAATATGTACTCGATAACCTTTTACCCCGTCGGTCACGGTCTGTGACAAAGGTCATTGAGTCTGTCGGTCACGGTCTGTGGGGGGGGGGGGTCCAAATTTCTACCCCTAAACACTTCAACACTCTCTTTCAGATCATGTTTCACAAAAACTGATCATTCAATAACAATAGAGAGCAGTCTTTGTCGAAGTACACTGTAAAAAAAAACCGCAGAGTAATAAACCTATAAAGCGTTTATGAAAGTGCAACGTATAACAAACCCTTTTTTCCCGTTTATGAAGTCATTATAAACTCTGCTATAAACCCAATAAAAAGGGAATATCGAAGGGTACATGAACTTTAAACATTGCCCAAAAACCGTTGATGAAACGGTTTATGGCACTCGTAAACCCTTAAAGGGATTGTTATACGTTGCACTTTAATAAACCCCTCGAAAACGTTTATGAAAGCTACATATCCATCTATCCAAATCTTCAAATAACCTTCGTAGAAGGGTATTTGGAATTCATATACTCTGGGAAGAAACTCATAAAGGGTACATTATTATACTCTCTGAAGCCAATCAACCCTACATTCCGTATTGGAAAACATATATGAACATGTATATCATTCCCATGAATCCCTACAAGGGTTTTAGAAAAGGTTGATTCATGGATAGAATCTTACTACTAAATCTCAAAAGGGTTTCAGGAAAGGTTGATTCATGGATAGAATCTCACTACTAAATCTCAAAAGGGTTTCAGGAAAGGTTGATTCATCGATAGAATCTCACTACTAAACCTCAAAAGGGTTTCAGAATAGGTTGATAGATAGGTAGAATCTCATTATTAAGCCTCAAAAGGGTTTTGGAAGAGGTTGATAGATGAGTGAAATCTAACTACGAAATCTCAAAAACCTCTTTGAAATAGTTAATACTTGGGGCATATCAAAAGTAGTGGTACCGACCCTGGAATATTTTCCAGAAGGCTTTAAGAAATTTTTTCTCTAAATAATCTGACAGTCTAAGTCGTTCTCTATAATTCTATGATATCTCAAACATATTCAAACGACATTATAATATTGAAAACAGAGCAAAAGTAGTGAGGAATGCACAAAAAACACTTTCTCAAGCAACTTTACCAAGTTTTTATCAAAGTACACGAAATGCAAAAATAGCTATTTTCACATCGTTCGATAGTGCTCATTGACCTTTACAAAAATGTCTATATTAAAAATCTTTTCGCGATAAAATTTATGGAACACTACATGAGGAATGTATAAAAAGCCCGCATTTTCTACAGCTTTCTTACAAGGAAATTATGACTTCTTTCTCCATAGAAAACTGTAAAAAATATGATCTTTTTGTATACTCCTCATATTGTTTTCAATGAATTTTATTGCAAAAAGCTTTTTAATATAGACAATTTTGTAAAGGTCAACGAGCACTATCGAACCATGCCGAAATAACAATTTTTGTATTTCGTACACTTTGATAAAAACTTGATAAAGTTGCTTGAAAAAATGGTTTTTGTGCACTACTCACTATTTTTACTCTGTTTTCAATATTATAATGTCGTTTGAAGATATGTGAAATGTCATAGAATTATAGGGAACGACTTAAACTGTCGAAATATTTCGAGAAAGAATTTTTTAAAGCCTTCTGGAAAATATTACAAGATCGGTATCACTACTTTTGGTATGCCCTTAGTAGATGGGTAGAGTCTCATTACTGGACCTCAAGAGGGTTCCGAAAAAATGGATAGAAAAGGACAGTTGCGACCTTATGCTCGATTAGGATTTGGCACAATAGAAATACAAGAAAGATCAGATTCCTAGCTTTGGAAGGAGTTTGCAAAAGTGTAGCGAGAACATACTAATCAGTCTATGAAGCCGTTCATGATCATAAAAGCGTATGATCAAAGGTATTATCTGATCAAAACTCGGGATTCGTAATTGAGAAAACTCAGTAGAAACACTTACAATACTAGCAAGAACGAAAGCATTTGAAACAAAGTGTATAGATCTAGTATGTGAATGAAGAGACAGAAGTAAGAAGGAGCGCAAAGCAATACGGTCGTATAAGTTTAAGAAACGTACAAGATTATAAGAGAAGTGCAGAAGAAAGAAAACTATGATGAGGCGTATTTTCGAAGCACATAACTTAATTCTTTGAAATTTGATATAGGATAATAACCGTCATCTCACGAAGTTTTTTCATTGCACTCGTTTATAAGAATTACAGCGTTGAGAACCAAAAATTATGGGAGAAATTTTAAACTGAAAGAAAAAAGATTTACTCCTGGCTTAAAACTAAATTCTTAATGTAGAAAAAAGTTGGATAGAAGTTCTAGAATCGAAAACTATAGTTGCACTAACTCATCAACACTTGGTTTTGAACGCAGAGAATAAAAACACGGAAGAAATTCTAACCTGATGGGACGCAACGTCATCGCATCTTTAGATGTCATTTGATCACCAAGAAAAGAAAACAGATGAAGAAAACTATACAAATGAAGAAGAATATATGGTTGATGATTGAACACTCAAGTCGTAAAATCAAAAAGATAAAGTTTAGGAGAATATAAGAATCGAAAACATGATTTCATTCATTGGAGAAAAAATAGTTTCTTGTCGACTGATCTTGAAAAGAAAAGCGGCGCATTGTAGAAAAGGAACAAAGAAGTGTATTTTGCTGCTTAATCAAGATTCATCTGACGATTTAGAAAAGACAAACATCGAAAAGACATAAGTCTCGAGAAAAAAACATAACTCAATTTATTTGCCTCAGCTCAATTAATAAGTTAGAATGAAAGAGGAGAAACTAAGGATCGCACGGAAAATACTAGTTTGCCTCATTTTAAATGATTCAGTGTTGGAGTTAAAAATAATTTTTAAAAAATTTGATTTATATACCTGAACAGCTGTTACTCGAATTGAAACTGCTTTTTTGAAAAGTTAATTGGGTATAACCGAAAAGTTAAAAGCAGGTCGATTTTAACTTCAATACTGAACAATTCATCTATGATTGAAAAGAGTAGAAAATCGAAATAAGCTACAAAACGAATAGAATAGTTAAACTCGTTGCACAAGATCTTTTCCATGATTTTAACAAGAAGAAAGATAGAAATAGTTGTATGACTGCAGATGATGTAGACACAAAGGTCTTACATGCATCTGATCAATCAGAAAAACAGAGAGGTCAAAGAAATCGCAAAAGTCAAGAACATCGATTTACGCATTGTACAATATTCAACTAATGCTTCCCAAAGAAAGACGAACGAATGAAATTATGGCATTCGAAAGATAGTTTTCTGTACTCTGTAAAATCTATTAATAGTTAGTCAACGAGAAAAGAGACAAGAAATGAAAGAATTTTGAATGGGCGGTCTTGATTATTATTAAAGACTAATTTCATGATTTAGAAAATAAGAAATATAAAAGTAATCAGCGAATTGAAAAGAGATAGCTTTATTTATTAGTAAACTCTCATTTGATCATTTTGAATAGAAGAAAAAAGAAACGATAGAAAGATACTCAAGAAGGATAGTTCTCCTTGTTCTGCAAGACGAAATTGATAATAGCAAACAGCAAAAGAAGAAAAATTAAAGAACTGAAAAGAAAAGTTTCTCTTTCTCTTCAAAAAGAAGTTGATAATTTTGAAAATAAAAAGAAAATCAGAAAGATCAAGCAATTAAAGATAGATAGTTACACTTATTATTCAACTCTAATCTGTTGATTCTGAGTAGAAAAAAAACGAAAGAAACAAAGAAACTAAAAGTAAATAGTTCTTCGCTTTTCACAAGACCAATTGGTAGTTTCCACAAGAAAAGGTCGAAAGGAATCAAGAAATTAGAAAAGGATAGATTCACCTATAGCTCAACTTTCATCTGATAATTTCGAAAAGAAAACGCTAAAGACATTTTAAAAAATTAGAAATAAAGAAAACTTTTTTTTTGAACACAAATTTGATACGTCCGAAATGAAAAAGAATGCAGCAAATCAAGTAATTCAAAAAAGGTAGTTTCTCTCCTTGCTAAGAAGTAAATCGATGATTTCGAAAAGAAAAATTGAAATCGATCAAGAATTGAAGATATTTTTGTCTATTACTGATTTAAGCCTTTTTCGATTATTTTGAAAAGAAAAAAGCAAAAGAACGATATCGAAAAAAAATAATGGCATATATTGCTCCAAACATGGTCAATAATCTCGAAACAAAAAGTGGTCAAATAAATTAAAGAATTTAAAAAAGGATAGTTTCAGCTATTACCAAACTCACATCAGATGATTTGAAAAAGAAACGTGCAAGACAAAAAATAATTGAGAATTGATAGTTCCCATTACTCCTCAACATCACGAAGATGATTTTAAAAAAGAAAAGAACGAAAGAAACGAGAAAATTGTAAAATGATAGTTTCAAGTATTCCTCAACTCTTATCTCACCATTTCGAAATTTAAAAACAGGTAGGAAATAAGTTAACTGAGTTTAAATATTTTCCCTTATTCCTCAAGATGAAGCTTATGATTTTTAATCGCAAAAAGCGAATGAAATAAAGAAAACTGATGATGAATAATTCTCGCTATTCTTCAAGATGAAGTTGATATTTGCGAAAAGAATAAGATGAAATCAATGAAGGAATTGAAAAAGGATAGCTTCTTATCGTAGTAAGAAATAAATTGAAAACTTCGAAACAGAAAAAAACAAAGAAATCAAAGAGCTAATGATGGATATCTTCATCTATTCCCCAAGATGAAATTGATGATTTTGAAAAGCAAAGAATGAAAAAAAATGAAAGAATTGGTAAAGGGTAGTTTTACGTATGTCTCAAATTTGATCTAAATATTTTAAAAAGAAAAAAGACGAATAAAATAATGAAGTAAAAAATTGATAGTTGCTTTTATTCTCGAAAGTTGTAATGATGATTTTGGATAGAATAAAAGGGAGAAGAATTATGAGAGTAAAAATGTTATTGCTTTTGATTACTTAACATGTGATTAACAATGTCGAAGAGGGATAGACCAAAAAAGTCAAGAACATGAAAAAGATGAATTCAGCCATTGATCAACATTCTGTTGTCCATTGTAGAAGTGAAAACACGAAAAATTTGAAGAATTTAAAAATAATATTTTCAGTTATTGCTTAAAGATCATGGAATTTTTCGAAATAGGACATATATTAGCTTGGTATGGTGTTTTCAGAAAAGATGTATGAATTTTTTCAGAAGTGGAAGAAGGAAAACATAAGGAAGCGTACTGAGATAATTAGTAATCATTTGTCTTATAATGTGAAACATGTTACTGAGCGAGAGATGGGCGAAATTACGATGATGAATGTTTGAAAGTGATGCTACTGTTACGGAGGTTTCCTGTATGATTAGGGAAAGAGCTGATTATTCAGAATATGACTGAATTAAAATTGGTGGAATGATACCGCATTGAGAAGAACTTCTTATGAACCGTTATCGAACTGAGGAAATGAATAGTTCTCAATGGATGTGATATGTATTTGCTTCTGTTTTCATAGACGAAATTTGGATGCGGTCGAATGTTTCTGCGATGAAGCTATTCTGACTGCTTTACACATTATAGGATGTGTTGGTCAGGTTTTTGCTCTGAAAAATGAGAATGATCGCGGAGCTCGTTTTATTCGATGGAACGCTTGGCTCAGTGAAGTGGGTTAGTGAGTTTTAACATTTAATTAATCATAAGACAATGTCAATTATTGATTAATATGACTACATCAGAGAGCGAATAGAATCGAATTTTTCTTGATCGAGTTCCGTTCGATTCAATTCCAGTAGCAATACTTTCAACTAATCAAGAGTACACTATACATCAATAGTTGTTTTCTCAAACAATCTGAACTGTCATATTGAAATTGATACTTATACGAATTAATCATTATTCATATATTTCGAACTAAAAAATGTTTTATATTAGTACATCAGAACGAGCAGTTTTTAATGTTGGTATCAATTTTACAGCATTATTCACGATTTTTCACTACACTTTAGAAAAATTGGAGAAATCTAATGCAAAAAAGGAAAGAAATAATTCTGCTACATTGAAGTGTTCCATTATTATAAACAAAAAATAGTCTAATTGTTATGAAGAGAAAAAGACAATGCTATAAATGGAGATTAAATTAAGCATGTGCAATAATCAATAAAAATTGGTTTTGTTTTTGCCGACGGCATCATATTTTTTTCATTAATAATAGTTCACTCATTCATTTTCATCTCAAATTAGTCTATGTTCAGCTATCTCTTAGAAAATTAGTTCGAGCTTGGTTCGATTCAGTTTGTTTTCGCTCTATGGACAATATTAAGAAGAGAGCCATGTTAAAAATTTTCAAAGCTAAATATTTCTCATTTTTATTTAAGAAAAATGCATGTTGCTTCATGATTTTATGTACTCCATTAACTTTTATTGAAATCATGAAAAATTACATAGAATGACCAAAAAGTATTTTGTATATAAAAGAATTTTTAAGAAATCTATAGATTTCATACATTTGAAGAAAAATTGAAGGAAAAGTTTTGCATGAAAATGAATCAAGAATGATGTGTTAAGCACGACGTTTTCGTTTGTTTTGATATGTTTAAATTTGTTTTTGTTTGAAAGAGTATCTCAGGACACAGAGCATGACGAAGTTCTTTTTTTTAAATACTTATTTCTTAAGTAGAAAAGAGGGGTCACAAGTGTCATGACTTAAAAAGCTCTCTAAAAATGGGTATTGAATTATATAAATCTCTATAGATGTTATAAAAACGAAGCATAACTTAAAAAAATGGGCCTCATCATGTTCCATCTTGACGAGCTCTTTCAAACCAGAAAAATTTAGAATGCGTGATCGAAAATGCATAAATTGAGTGAAAACGAAAAATCGTTCTCATTTTTTTCAAAATAAGTATATTTTTCAAGAAGAGGTTAACAAAAATCATCGAAAATATTGAGCAAAACAGAGGTGCCGAAGGAAAACCAACGTTGTTCCTGAAATATCCGAAGATGGGCCATTTTCTCATTCATTTATCACAATTTCAAACATTCAGACAAAAATTGACTTTTTTGGAGTGAGGGATATCTTAAACTATTCCAGTTTATCGAAGCGCAATGAACCATTTACTGATTGCCTATTCACACTTTTTAGTTTGGAAGTAGAATACTATATATTTGCTCGAAGAATGAAAAACTTTCTGTAGTACCATAGAATGACGCATCGTTTTGACATTAGCATGGAACAAATTACCCTCAATCGTACAATAACAAACCATGCTGAAGTTAACGTATAATAATCTACCATTAAGCCCATAATGATAAACCCTTTTTTTATGATCGAAGAATAGTCTATCTCCATAACTAGAATAATGAAGCCTTTTACCAAGAGCGTGAAACAATCTACCCTCCAACATATAGTAATCTACCCCTAAGCGTTTAATAACAAATCCTTTTATTAAAAACGTACAAGAATCTACTCTCATAAGTAGAGTAATAAACCCTTTTATTAAGAATGTGGCTCAATCTATCCTTAAACCCATGGTAATCTATTCCTATAGGTAGAATAATAAACCCTTCTATCAAGAATGAGTAACAATCTATCCTTAAACATGAAATACCAAACCCTTTTATTAAATGTGTAGTACAATCTGCCCCTCATAGATAGAATAATAAACCCTTCTATCAAGAATGTGGAACAATCTACCCTTAAACGTATGGTAACCTACCATAAACATATAATAACGAACCCTTTTATTAAAAGCGTATAAGAATCTACTCTCATAGGTAAAATAATAAACCCTTTTATCAAGAATGTGGAACAATCTACCCTTAAACGTAGAGTAATATACCGAAAAGATAGATTAGCAAACCATTCGGTTGAAAGCATGGGACAATCTATAGGTGAACGTAGAATAATATACCCTTTTATTGCAATCGTAGAACAGTCTACGTTTAGAAGTAGAATAATCAATCGTTTGGTTGAAAGCGTAGAACAATCTACCGTGAATGTAGAATAATAAATCGTTTTATTGCAATCGTGCAACAATCTACTCCTAAAAGTAGAATAATCAGCTCTTTGGTTGAAAGCGTGGAATAATCTACCCATAAACGTACAATAATAATTCCTTTTATCATTACCGTAGAATAATCTTCAGTTAAAAGGAGATTAACAAACCTTTTTGATGAAAACGTTGAGTAATAAACCCTTGAATCGGCGTTATATACCCCTTGCGTTTTCATATACCTTTATCGTCATAAACAGTTTGGTTCATAATCCCTTCAAGGATAGATGCCCAGAAGATATACTCTTGAAAGGGTTTTTGATACGGTTTCTACCGTGCAACGATTGATTATTCTACCGTTTTTTTTTACAGTGTAGTAGAAATAGAAGAAAAGAGTCTCTGATTTTGAATTGTTTCAACCTGATTCAATTCACGACTGATGTCATCTACAATCGTTATCTATAAAGTAAAACCACGTCGTTTGCCATCTTTTCGCTAATTCAATACAGGTAGCGCAGATTAAATCATTTATGTTTATGGCCATTCAAAATGATTTGTTTCAGTCAAAAATATTCAAAAATATGTTCCTCGATGACGATGCACTAAAAAAAGACATCGAGAATTGTCGTCAAAACTCTACTTTAGTAGAAACTATCATTGTAAATCACAAAGGAATAAACTTGATATATCGAGTTAGTTTACGTTATCGAACAGACTAGTTACAACAACAAAAATCACGGAATTGTTGCATCCTAGTAATTAGGGTGAAGGTGAGTTAGATTTACAGAACTACCACAATTCCAACATTTCGATCCCAATTATTAAGAGATCAATCAGGGGTGAGTGAGTTACTACTACCTAGGGTGAGTTTAAATAGTAATTTACCATGACCGGTTTCGACTGAATTTCACATTCTCTTCAGGTGGTTTAAAGGTATCTACATACGTATGAATAACGCTCGCCCTCAGACTAGCTCCGCTCTTTCTCGTAGAAATTGTGTTTCTGTAGTATCAACGAATTATTTATTTATAAAATTTCAAAAAGCAAAACTATCACAACTGTCTATATTTCAACAAGATACCTCGTCATACATCAGATTATTATTTTTTTGAAAAAAAGCCTATCCTTTGTGTAAAAATATGGATCGAAAAAAACTTTGGAAAACTAACATCAGATTCGAGTTCCCCGACCTCGATTACCCTTCGGTCAAGCCTTGTAAAAATCACTCTGAATCAATGTTTTTTAAACCCTGCGGACATACAATCAAGCAATCAGACAATTTATGTTTGCAAGACTCTTCTCTACGAGAAAGAGATCATGATAATCATCTACATTAACTTATGATATTTTCTCTACGTTGATGTAGAAAGTTATTCACATCTGATGAGACTGGTATGAAAGTAAATTTTGACTATTCAATGTATATTTTTGCGGAAACACACAATCGATATTATAAATCAGAATATTGATTTACATCAAACTAAACATCTATGATTATCGTTGAAGAAAACTTTCGTTTATTTTAAGAGGTGATTATGACAAAGACAATGCTGGATGTATTCTCTATTATATATTAAAAATTTTCGGACAAAAACGACGTTTTTTCGATCGAAGTTCAATTGTTAATCTTTCCTATTCTGTTTTACATTCAATCAACAGTAATAGTCTAAAAGGATTTCTTTTACGAAATAGATTGATATGGTGCACTGGGAATATAACTTGTACAAGAAAGTGAATCAAACATACTATAGCCCAAGAAATGTGGTTCATTCTATATAGAAAAAAATAAACAATAGATTTATGTTCTTACGAGGAACCGATGGAACTGTCAAATCGCTTTTGATTTCGAACTTAGTGCAAAAGGTAGACCTCGATGTGATATGAAAAATCCCAGAAGGATAAGTGCCCATATAGGCTTTTCTTCAGAAATGATCGCTATTTTACTGAAATTTTTGTTGACGTTTTTGTATACATCTAAAAATCGAATGTCGGTATTTCGAGCTCTAACTTCCTCCAAAGATAGCCCTGAGAATATCAGCTCAAAAGCATGTTTTCTTTTCGAGATCTGATCATCTTAAAAAACAGAATATTCTGATGGCTGTTTAGATATGCGTGACTCTTTTGCAACTTCAATATCTGATGAAGAAACTATGCTTTTGAGCTGATATTTTCAGAGCTTTCTACTGTCATCTAGGACTATCCTTGGAGAAAGTTAGAGCTCGAAATACCGACATTCGATTTTTAGGTGTATACAAAAACGTCAACAAAAATTTCAGTAAAATAGCGATCATTTCTGAAGAAAAGCCTATGGGCACTTATTCTTCTGGGGATTTTTCATATCACATCGAGATCTATCTTATGTACTAAGTTTAAATGACATATCCAGTTTTTAATATTTAGTTATCTAAACAATAGACTTTATCTCTCATATTTAAGCCAGAAGTAATATGTATCAGAGTCCATAACCAACTATACATCATACAAACGATCTTGAACTGCAAGAATTTGTTAAAAGAAAAAAGAAAAATGTTTTATGTACTATACTGTATGTTGTTAAAGAAAACTCTTTCCATATTTCTCTTTTAAATGTTACACGTATTTTATTCAATATAATATTACTGAATAATACAAGAAAATTAAAAACAAAGTTGAATATGACATATCGATTTGATAATTATAATGTATAACTAAGCGCTGATGCATCCTACGTAGGGTATAAACATGAGAGATAAAATCTATTGGTTAGATAACTAAATATCAAAATAAAATTAGATGTATCACTTCGATTACTCTTTCATTTCCTTTTCTGAAAAAAGGCTTATATACAGTCAATAAAAAAAACATTCTGAAAAGTTTGTCTATCCATTCAATCAGAACTCCCTAAAAACAATTTTCTCTTAAACTCTTTGAAAAAACTGCACCGAACGTTTTTCTTAGTGGTATAAATCTAAATATGATAATATTCAGTTTTTCTCGTAATTCCAACTAAAGAATTTCCGATCGTGAGCTATCATATATCTCCTATTACGACGAAAACTAATCACCGTATAGGAGGACTCTCATAAGTAATTATATTCTGCGCTTGATTTCGAAGAGTTCGTGATTGTTGTTCAAATAAATTAAATATCGAAACGAATAATTCATTAATGAAATATAGTCTTAGGAAGTTTTTCTTAGCAATTCTCATTTAATACAACCAACGATTTTTCGTCAAAAGCCAAAAGTACATCGGTTAGATTGCAAATAGAGAGGAATAGTGATTATATTCACTTGAATAGTTGAATAGTTTAAAATTCGAACAGAGTCCTCAAGTTTAAAAGGTATGAACTTCACTTAATGTTAAGGATTAATAGAATAACATACAATTTATTTAAATAACGTAGACTAAACTGATATAATCCTACACGATCCGACTGTCGGTTTGAATCACCTAAGTAGTATGGTAATACTTACTTGTAGATAATATTTTGTGATGATGATCGTAGTTGATTCGAATGTTTGAAAGCAATAATTATGAATGTGTATGAATGTTAAAAATTACGACAAACATATACCTGTATTCCTCATTTATTTCAGTGATCGTTGAAGCATGCATCACCTAACTCTGTTTACGTCAATAATAGGAAGTAGACACTGAAGTAAGAGAGAGAATGTACAAAACGCGTTTGTTTTCATTATTAGATAAAAAAATCAACGTTACCTGTAAGTATAATATAAGAGAGAGAGAGAGAAAAGAGAAATAAATCACTTCGCTCTTTCATCAGTTAGACAAGAATACAAAAACATGTGACAAGCCAATTTTATTTTGTATTATGTACAATGATCGTTTGTTGATATTTTGTAATGTATGATGAAATAATGAATGATACGAGAACTTTGATTTTCGCCAGAGAATATTCGACACTGATGAATTTTATCAAAAAAACAGTTTAATATATTGCTTGAAAAAATAATTGAGAAAAACTCGAAAGTTGAATTCAAATATTCAATTATTCTTCTGGAAGAAGTGAAAATTCCATTTTTCGCAGTCACATGGAATCAAGTAGATTCACGGATTCTACTGTGTTCCCATTGGTTATTTTAATTCTTTAATCTATTTACTTATTCTGTATTTCAAGCTATTCTTTTGCAAAAACTGATCAGAAGTAATATTTCGTGGTTTTCGTGATATTCTTTCTCTATATTATCTAATATAATTTTTATTATTTTGGCGCAATAATACCATTTATTTTAGCTGGAAATGATTGTGTGACAAGAAACTTTCGGTTCCTATGAATTGAATTAAAAAGTTTGAAATTATCTTAGTTAAATAAACTTTAGGTGAGAACATTTTTTAACACGCTGAAATTTATTGGAGTGAGGTGAATTGAGCTGTCTAGCTCTGATGATAACTCAATAGAAATCACTGTTGATCACATATGCAAATTAGCCGGTAGTGTTGTGCAATGGACGTTTTCCTCGGCAATGGTGTGTATGACGAATAGATGACCTATACATTATTTTTCACTAGTCGATATCCGTGCGTACCACATAGTGAAAAAGATATGGTAAGAATTTGTTAAGTCCTGGTCTAGACAACGCTTGATGCTTTTTTGAATCGTTAACAGACTTTCAACATTATTATAGAGATCAAGACGAAAAACCGTTAGAATTTAAAAAGTGAAATAATTGAAGTTGAAGATTATGATATATAAAAAAGTAACGCTCGTCCACAGACTCGCTCAGGCCTTTCTCGTAGAAAACGTTTCTCTGAACTATCGAAAAACTATTTATATGTTATAAAATTCTAAAAGTAAAGACAGCGCACTGTACTCGTGTGCTTCATATCGATGAGAAGCTTGCGTAACATGACGCGTTACCGGAACGAAAAAAAAATCTTATTCGTTAAGAAATGCAGAATCAAAATATTTGAAAATACTGATCGTCATTTTGAAGGCCAGAAGTTAAAAAATGGATTCCTTGACAACCAGCATCTTTTTACTTTGTATATATTGAGCTCTTTAACTATACTGTGAAAGAATACTTTGAGAAAAGTGAATACACCATTGGATAGCACGTAAAATCTTCTACAAAAATCTGTATTTAGATTTGATAATTGTTAATGAAAATAAATGTAAATTTTATTGAAAAAAAACCGCAATCTTGGTTAATAAGGTAACTAAGTAGAAAGTATTTCTTGTTTAAAAAATATCATCTAAAAAAAGTCTTAGTTACGAATCGTAGTTGTATACGATAATATATTCTCTTTCTCGTAGAGAAGAGTCTTGCAAACATAAATTGTCTGCTTGCTTGCTTGTATGTTCGCAGGGTCATAAAAACATCGATTCAGGTTGATTTTTTATAAAACTTGACCAAAGGGTTATTGGGGTCGAGTAAGCGATTGGTAAAGTCAGTTTCTCGAAATTAAAAAGATTCTTTTTTTCGGTTACTAAGTACGTCTCTAGAACAGAAACGATATTCCGCCACTGAACTGAGCAGCATACGGAAAAAAATAGTTCGTGTGGCGAGGTCAAGAAAACATCTATATAGCTTCACCTACATAGTTGATAATGTCGAGCAGTCAGTAGTGGCGGACCAAATGGACGCTGACAACTGACTGTGAGCTATGGTTGATAGAAGATATTATAAAGTTTTTCTAAGTGGAAAATATGTTCAGCTAGTTGAAAAACACCTTTGAGCGGAAGGATTGTAGAAGCTTTTGGAAGATTTCTTTCAATGAAAACTACTTTCAAAGTTGAAGCTTTCGAGAAAATGTTGTGGAAACTTGCGTAAGTGACTGATATTAATTTTTAGTTAATCTTACACAAACACTGATGAAATGTCGTTGTTGATAGGAAGATGAAGAATATTTTCCATTCATCGATGACGAGATTTACTATCTCGATTCTGAAAATCATAGAATATGAAAGATTTGAGTAAATCACCTGTATGATTGTTATGAATATCAACAACATATCTAGGAAAGATGTGATATATGAGATAAAAAGCAAATTCAGTCGAGGTTTAAGCGAGTTGCCCGCGACGAGTGTTATTTATATTTATTAGATAAGATTTTTTTTTAAAAATAAAATTGATTAAATCAATCCAGCAAAAATATTGTACTTCATTGATTATCACATACTTTTTTTTTTCATAAAATTTCGAATCATATCTTCTTATTTACCATTGAAATTTCAGAAATTCAACTTATATAAAAAGTAGCTGTGATACAAGACAAGAAATCATCTATAGCATTTTATTATTATCAATTGCTGATTTATTAAACAAATATCATTCTCTACTATCATAATCGATGACGATATTTCAGATATATTATAAAAGATTCTATATCGTATTTTTCGATTATCTCATATCATTATAAATCTAGTTTTGAACATCTATTATGATTTTAATAAAAATCATTTTTATCTTTAAAATCTTCGACTCACTTGACCCTCGACTGAATCAAGAAAAGTTGTAATGTTTCTCCCTACTCTATTTTTCATTTTCATTCTCTACATAACACGAAGTAGAAACACGTGTATCATTTAAGATTTTTATACTATTCTAAAACTATCATTACAGAATAAAATTCAACAAGGTAGCGCTCAATCTGTGGATTTGTTGATCCTTTTCTCAAAGAAATATTACATCGCTACATTTAAGTAAACTTTGTTCGATCATGTTAGATATTTCAATTCTTGATTCCGTATAGAATCATAAGAATATAAAACTCTTTCAATTAATTCTCAGTTTATTAAACAGAAATTTTGCTTAAGGAACACATAATTTTATAGGCTTAGCTCCTTAGTATGATCCCAATCATTTAATAGTAACGACATTAGTTTTAACTGCTAAGAATCAATTTACAACTGATTCATGTGAGTCTATACTAAAGCAAAATTTTCGCGATCAATTACGGGAACAGTTAGTCGTTCCACCGACCAGGCTTCATTGAGCAGGTGATAATTCATAGTTCTCATTTGCCTTTTGCACGTTTCAATTATTTCAAGAAACTAGTCAAATCGTCATAGAATGCACCCATCAATTGACTTCTAGTATCACACAATGACTCCGGCCCCATTTTGCATCTGAGACAAAACTTCACGTTTTCAATATGCTGCTATTCTGCTCATACTGTTACCACGAATGTCACATAATATGCGACAAATTATCCTGTGAGATATTTTTCAACATCTCTATTGGAGCACAGCTCCTGTGCCTAACTACAGAGGAATAGCTAGTCGCTCGTCGGCGCCACTCACGGCTAGCTGTTCCATGCATCAAACTTTATAGGGTAGCGAAGCTTTGCCTACTAACTACTTAATTCTGCCATTATTCGCTTCTCTCAAAATGCTCACTGATTTTCCTTAGAATAGGTAACTAAAATACAGTATTCTCCCCAAACTTCAGGCACCGAAACCATTTACCTATTCTTTAGTAGCTCAGTATTTCGCTCAATTCCGATCACGATTGTAACTCCGAGATAATGCGGTCCATAACACTCTTATAATTCTTTGACTCTTCTTTAAAACACAAATTTTTTAGCTGTTACGGAGAACGGCTAGTTGTTCGTCGGCGCCACTCAGACCTAGCCGTTTCATGTATCAAACTTTTTTCTCAACTGACAATTATATTTTTACAATTCAGCTTTCTAATTTTATAGGAAAATAATATAACAGCAAGTAAAGTCGATTTAAGTCCTCGACGTCAATTACCTTCGATCAAATTTTATAAAAAAAATCCTTTTGTAAAAAAATCTGTCCTTTGTGTAAAAACATTAATCTCAAAGAAAGTTTTAAAAAACTCCCATCACCAATGTATTCCTCGACCCCAGTTACTTTGGTCAAACGTAAGGCGTCGAGTTGACCTTAAAGTTGCGATTCTTCGATCGATTTTTCTAAGAACAGGTTTTTTTGACCTTTGCCTCCTACGACAAGCCAGCAAGGAAACTTTTTTTTCATATGACCCTCCCATCAGTCTAGAGAATATCTTTTATGAAAAACTATTAATCACAAAAAATTTTGAAAAACTCATGTCAGATTCGGATTCCTGAACCTCGAAAACCTTTGCGTCAAACAAATATGATTCAGATCAGACTTTTGCCCTGCGGCCAGCGACAGACACAGAAACTCATTTTTGTTTTTTCCTATCGTCGTCCCCTCAGTAAAGGGAATAAACGCTTCTAACGAAGTTAATACTACCATATACCTCCATTGATCACTTCAGGTATTACCACCATAAGCAATGGTGTTCATCACACACCATGATGAAACCATCAATTAGTCGAAAAATACCTCTTTTCCATGACAAATACTAAACCTCATCAATTCCTAACATCAATTGATTAATTCAGATACCATCACAATAAGTAATAGTGTTGATCAAGTGTCATACCTCGGTGTGATAAACCTTTTGCAAAAGCTTTATTATGAATGTTTTAATTTTTTTTATATGAATGTTTTTTCGACCCAGCCACACACACATCCACAAACTTTTTTTTTTCATATGACCCTCCCTACAGTCGAGGGAAAAATCATTATCTTAAAAAACCCTTTTTTTAGGAAAAAAAATTTATGTTGGTAATCTCAAATAATTAAGAAATAATAACAACGACAATTAAATATTATTGGATTATTGAAAAAGAAGAAACTTCAAATTAATAAAACTTTTCGAAATATATATATTTATTTTTATTCTAATTAATCTTGTCTTTTATTGGTGTTATGGTCATTCATATTTATCAATATGAATATCATCAATTATCATTTTATCTTTTTTCTTTTTGCATTTCATATTTTTATGATGCGTTTTTTAACAAAAAAATCAAGATCAACTGGAGATTGTACATTTTCATTTTTTTTTTTGAATGCTTCATTAAAAGATAACCTTGAAAACATACATGAAGGATGTATCGCTTCGTATTTACCTTGAGTGTATTTATCTCTCGACATTGAGTAAAAATATACAGCATCCATGTGACAAAAATATGGGGTGATTAGTTGCGATTTATTAAAATAATAACCTTGAGGTGAAATGCAATACAACGTCGATTTTTTTTGGCGATAAATTATAATTTTATATTCGATTTTTGCTTTTCATTTGCCAAAATTTAATAAAACTTCATCCATATACAGGCATAACTTTTTATTACTGATTTAATTTTACGAATGCTTTTCTGAAAACAAAAAGAAAACTAAATACACCATTTTTGCATGAACGAATTATCTAATAAAAACAAAATTAAAAATATATAACTATATACAATGATAATGATATAAGGCGATGTTATGTAGAAGAAAGTTCAATTTTTTCGATTTATATATGTCATGGATGAATTGCGTTATCTAACACTAGTATATGAAAAAATAATTGAACTAAAAATATATCGAAAAAAAAACTGTCTATCATTGAAAGAAATCTTTTGAACAAATGAATGTGAGAAGTTAAATTAGATCATTTTTTCAAAATTATTCAATCTTATTCAGATCATAGTAGTGATGTTTATGTCAAAAATAAAATCGTTTCATCTTAAATTTTCATAATTATATAAAATAAATCTATAAAAATCATTTATCAAAGTCAGTGATTAAATGAGATTTATTGTTCCAATTTATCACCGATTTTTTTTTCAAAATTGCTATATTTTTCACAACATAGGTATCTAATAAAGAAAAATTGTTGTTAAAGAAAGAGAGAGTGCCGTATTTCAGATCTATATTTGCTTATCTTGTATTTTTTTTCTTGTTAGTAATAAATATTATCAGACTGATGATATAATCCATCGATCATTTTATCACAGGTAACTAACATGTTTAAGCGAAAATAAAAATAGAATACATACATTTTTATGTAACGTTTTCTTGCACTGATGATTAATAAAGGAAAAAAGAGAGACCGAGGGAAGAAGGGTAAGGGAAAAAGGTATAATCATCGTATATTAATGTATTAGCCCCTCTTATTCACCATACACCGATATAGCAGCAAATAATCATAAATTTGTCCTTGCTTCTCATATATGCAGCACGACTATCATTCATAACGAAAATAACGTCCGCCCTTTCGATAATTTTCTCCTCTACCATACTACTATAAATACAAGAGTATTCGTAGGCAATTTACAAACCAACGTTGAATACTCAACAAACCATCTATTTCATACCAACTCAATAAAACAAATTCGCCATGATTACTATCAATCGCATTCGACAATGGTCATTTATTCTCATCTTCATCGTTCTCATCGTTATAACATGTGACGCAAGAAAGTGGGATGATGAAAACATCGACACGCCCGAACTTGAAGCACGCAATTATCTCCTAGCACAATTTATGAAACGGTACGCTGATTGTGGAGCTCCAGAATGCTTACCTCCACGTTGTGGTTGCAAGAGAATTGATAGTATGCTATATAATCGTTGATCAGGACATAAACTCGATGTATATGGTATATGTGACGGACAACGAGGCCCGTGAGTCTATTGACTGAGGAAACAACACACAAACATCAGTATATATAGCTACGAAGAGAGGAAAGAATGTGACCGATATGTAGTGTGGCCGAATAGTGACCCCATGACCGGCACGAGAAACAATGACGGATGAAATCCGTCACACACCCCCACACCGTGATGCGAGTGCACCCGCGCGAGCTCAAGTGATTGACAAAAAAAAAACAGAAAGGATAATGCAGATTATTAAGAAAACAACAAAAATTTATGAGAATTGAATAAATGATGTGAACCACAAGAAAAAGGAGAAAAACATTAACGCTAAAGTGCTAGATTAGAATTTTCGATAGAAATACAGTAAAGAAAAAAGAAAACAAAAGAATAGCATTCAAAAAAAAAAAAATATACATCTTCTTGTTTTTTTTTTTTTTTTTTTTGCTTGAAAGATGAGCTGTTGCTTGTTGTATTGATGGTAATTGGGCGACACGACTTGAAACGGAAACGAATGTGATTGACGTAAGAAATGATGAGGTGACTTGAGTAGAGAAGACATGAAACGTACGGATGTTATAAGGAAAGTGCGTTGGGACTACGCACAGTCGGCCCCCCTAACTAGCCGCCCCTTGATACGTTTACTGGTCTTCTGTAACATTGCCATGGTTCTAGTACTGCCGACTTCAGTACTAATGACACCTGGCAGTGCCATGTCCTTCTACCCACGGTTACACCATCAATTGCATACATCAATCATTATTCCTTGCCGAACAGAGTTAGCCAAGCTGAATCATTGACATTGCTGACTGGACGTTTGCTTTGAGATGATAATGAGAAAGGACGAAACACTGAGTAGCAGAGAGATACAGGATGATACAGCAAGGCGCTTATAGATATTATAAAGTAGATGTGTCGGGACCACACATCATCGGCTTGAACCTAGCCGCCCTCTCGCACGATGCTGTTCTTCAGTCACACTGTTGCACCCCTCAACAGTGCCACTATACCCGTATTGTCTCCCCTAACTCCGTCTCTCGAACTTAGCCATCACCATTGTGTCAGTCATAAAGAGAAGTTGCCACATTGAAGGTTATTGAGGAGATTGATTAGGAAAAGTCTGTGAATTATCCAACAATTAATTCATTTATCTTATGGATAGCAACAGATGAGTAGAAGGAAAGGAAAAAGATAGTTATGATGACGTGCCCGTTTCTAATATAAAATTCAAATGGTAGATATAAGGTCAAATGAAAAGAAGGGATAAGAGAAGAGTCATAAGGTTAAACGAAGAAAAGAGATAAGAGAATGGACATAAGGTTAAGTGGAGGGAAGAAATAGGTGAACACTATACAATTAAGTTGTAGAAGGGACTAAAAAGGAAAGTACTTCTACTAGACGAAATCCAAAGTAAATTCAATAAATCAAACCATAAATTATGAAAAAACTTCCTAGAACCACACGCGATGCGAGAGTTCATTATAGAAAAGCAAAAACAACAAGAAAAATGTGATCAACCTATATGAGCAAATACAACAACGTTTGTGGTTATGCGCCTTTTCTCAGAATGAAGATTAATGGCATATCTTTCTCAGAAAATCGTTTTGAGATTCCTGATTGTCCACATGACCATGGTACATTATGAGTAGAGGAACGGGTCAAGCACATCAGAAATGTGAAAAGAGATACAATTATAATAAGACAACCCATATTATAAAGTTTTTTTCAATGAAGGAGAAAGGAAAGGAAGAGTTAGAAGAAATTGATAAGACAGGAATGGTTAAGTGTATTAGATGGGGAAGCTGAGGATTCAGAGAGTTCGATTGGTGTGATCGCCATATGTGACGGACAACGAGGCCCGTGAGTCTATTGACTGAGGAAACAACACACAAACATCAGTATATATAGCTACGAAGAGAGGAAAGAATGTGACCGATATGTAGTGTGGCCGAATAGTGACCCCATGACCGGCACGAGAAACAATGACGGATGAAATCCGTCACAGTATAAGTAAGCAAATAGTTGAAGAGAATCGAAGAGAATTGTGGATATATCATATGATAATTATTGAAGCGTTGAACTCGATCGATGCGATATAATTGAACAAATAGTTGAAGAGAATTGAAAAGAACTGTTTATATGTGATATAATCATTGATTAGGATATAAACTCGATGTATATGGTATAAGTAAGTAAATAGTTGAAGAGAGTCAAAGAGATTTGTGGATATATCATATGATAATTATTAACGAATTGAACTCGATCTGTGCGATAGAGTTGAACAAATAGTAGAAGAGAATTGAAAAGAACTGTTCATATGTGATATCATCATCAATTATCACATAATTGCAATGTATGATCAATAAAAGAGTAAATAGTAGAAGAGATCCATTTTGAATTTGTCATGTGTTATATGATCGAAGTTCATCAAATGTGCTTGATCTGTATGCAAAAAGTGAGCAAATAGTTGAAGAGAGCTATTTAAAACTGTTCAGTGTCACATGATCAGCGATGATAAGATGAACTTGATATATGTCGTAGAATTAAGTAAATAGTTGAAGAGTGCCATTTAGAGTTGTGTATATGTCATAGGATCATCGATCACGAGATCAATCCAATGTATGTTGTACAACTAAGCAAATAGTTAAATGGAGTCAGTCCTAGAATTATTCATATGATATATGAACATTGATTAGGAGATGAACTCGATGCATATAATAAAACCTAGCAAATAGATGAAGATTGACAATTGAAATTGTTCATATGTCATACAATTATTAATTAGGGGATCAATTCAACATATGTAATCGAATTGAGTAAATATGTGAAGAGAGCTGGTTGGTATTGTTGATGTATCATATGATCATTGATTAGAATATCAACTCGATAAATATAGTAGTAGTAGTAGCCAAATAGTTGATGAGAGTCAGGTACAATGGTTCATGTGTCATACAAGCATGAATCATGAGATAACCTCTATGTTTGTAATAGAAGTAAGCAAACAGTTGAAGAGATACAGGTAGAATTGTTCAGATGTAATATGATCATTGATGATGAAATAAAGTCGATGTATGTAGTAGAAGTGAGGGAATAATTATAGATATCGGAGTAGAATTGTTCATATATGATTTTATCTTTTGTTGAAGTTTTTGAGTTGAATATAAAACATTATATGACAATAGTTGAACAGAGACAAAAATAAGCAGGTATGTCTTATCAATCTGTATTTTTCGAAGAATCCACAATTGTGTTTTGTTTATAGGAGGAACTGGACGAAGCTATTCTTGAACGAACTTTCATCCGACATGAAACTATTGAAAAGAACAATTCATTTTTTATTACTAGCATTTACATACTATATAATAATCCTGCATATAATTTTTGCGTCTTATTTTCTTCGATTTTTACTCCCATCTTTTTCTTTTCTTTTACAAATAAAATAATATTCAACAAAAACATAAAATATTGATATATCGTAGTTACAGCTCTCATTCTTATTCTTCATCTTAATTCATGATGAAAAACTAGGCCTTGTATCAAAATTAGAGACTTGCGAGCTCATATTTTTTTGGGCCTGAGCCCGGTTCGATGTAGACCCGGTCTTTTTTTCCACCAATATCTGTCACTGTTTGTGTATATAAGCAGATGAAGGTATACGATTTTGGATCTTTATTGATCACTCTAAAAGAATAGTCAGTGCACAATTATTTTTTCTTCATTTTCTTAATATTAATATTATCTAGATCTGCAGATCATCACAAACCGGACCTCAAGTGATATTTAGAAATAGACCTGAGCTTGAGTCTAAACAGACCCGGAGGTCTCGAATCAAAATATATGTGCTTTCTTTTGCTTTAACGTAAATATATCAAATGCTTGCGTCAAAATAGCCAATTGATTAGCAAACAGTTTGATTATATTTATTACAAATGAGAAAAAAAAATAATAAGAGAGAAATTTTCCATGGTCTGAATTCTGATGAAAAAATACAAGCTACCTAGATATGAAACTGAAGAATAATGCTCACTTTCTTTACTATTTCCTTTCTGTGTATTTCTCCTTGCTCTTTTCTCTTAATATTTAGTTACAAGGATGCTGCATATTTTTATTCAATGTCAAGAAACGAATACATTCAAGGTAAATACATAACAAGCCTTGTGATCAACATGTGACGCGTAGAGATACACTCTTCGTGCATGTTTTTATGGTTATTTTTCAATGAAATACAATTATTATTATGTAGATAAATGAAACAGAACAACATCGATAATTATTTTTTACTTAAAAAAAGACAAAATGATAATTGATGATATTCATATTAATAAATATGAATGACAATAACACCCATAAAAGACAAGATTAATTAGAATAAAAATAAATATATATATTTCGAAAAGTTTTATTAATTTGAAGTTTCTTCTTTTTCAATAATCTAATAATATTTAATTGTTATTGTTACTATTTCTAAATTATTTAATTCATTTATCAAATACATCATAAATTAAACAAAATAAAATTTATAAATAAATAGAGATATTTGTTCATTAATATATGAAAAATAAACTTTAAAATTTCAATAAAAAATAGACTTGATTATTTTTGAGTTATGATCAAATAACAATACGATGTTCGAATAGGAGTAAAATATGAGAGAAAAACAGATAGATATTAATTCTCTATCATTTTTACATTTACTATTCAAATGAACAATGGACAAAAAATTTTTAAAAAAATTCATTTTATATTTTATTTTTTGTCATTTACTTTATTGTGCTATAAATAAAGTTCACAAGTTATAAGAAAAGAAGAGTACTAGAAGAAATTTCGAAGAAAGAAGAAGAAGATGATAAGAAAAATAATGGCATATAAATACTTTTTCATTCTTCTTAGATATATATAATGTGATAAATAGATAAACAAGATGCAATAATGAAAAAAGCAACATCGCTCCTTTCATTTCTCATCTATCGAATAAGATCATGTTCAAGTCTCGTCTTCCTAATTGCGAACACGTTTTAATAACTAATTAAGAAAAATGTTCGCAATCTGAAACAGGGTGAATAAATGAAAAAATACTTCGAATTGAAAGATATCCGCAATTTGGTGGTAAATAATGCGATTGAAAAACTTTCGTCTATAATATTACAGGATGTTTTACCCAACATCGTTTACGATCTGTGATCAAATACAGTTTACGCACTGGTTTTAACCGTTTTTCTAGATTTTTTGGTGATGAATTTATGAAATATATCGAATAATTGTTAACGTGATGTTTTATATTTCTATAAAAAGTAAATGAATAGTATTTCAAGATTAATTTTATTTCGATTTATCTCAATATCGAAATGAATAGTAAGTATTTATTGAAATGGATATTCATTTTTTAGATTATTTACAATGTTTTTCTATTCTATTAAATGAGATGGTAATGACTGATCTGATTGAATAGATGAATTTTTTTACTAGTGAAAGTTTTTATAAAAATTTTCAATTTAGTATTAATAAAATCCATTTTTGACGATCTTTGATTTCATATTAAATTAAAAACAAAATTTCAATATAAAGAAAATGAAGATGATGTTCATTCTACAGATTTATGTATAAAATTTAGCTTGGAGTCTATCGTTAGAATTTCAAGTTGAATACGTGATGAATTTTCTACCAAATTAAAGATCATCGAAAATTGAAAATATTTCAATATTGAACTTGTGAAATTTTATACATTTTTTTTCCACATAGAATATAAAGAGAGCAACAGGTGAAATCTCGAGTAAAATATATTGTTTTCATATATTTCCATGGTTGGATAGAACTCGTCGGACTCTACAAATCTGTATATATTATAAGCTTTTTAATTGATTTTTCTCAGATAAAAATTTTTTTTTTTGATTATATTTCCAAAACAGAAATGCTTCGATATATACTCATTAGACTCAGTTTTTCGCACTGCATCGGGTGAGTGTAATCTTAAAGCGTCTTCATTAGTAAAAATAATGAAAAAGGATAGTTTTACAGCGAAAATCGACCATTTTTCTTCTTTATAAAAAAGTTGCTGATGTCTCAATTTTCTATGCTTAGAAAAAACATAAAATTTAATAAGTTTAACATAAAAATATTTTGTTAATTGTTAGTATTTGGTATTACTACACGGAGTCTTTGATCACTTTTAATTTCATACAAAAATTCCTCATATATTCAATTTGAAATTATATTGATAAACCTCTAACAAAATGTGATGCACAATCCTGTTAGATCTATTTTCAGAATTTATATTTAATTTACAATTGATTAACTCTGATCAGATATTACAATCAATAATTTAAACATTTAAAAGAAAAACTAATCTTATAAATTAATATCGTTAATTCGAATTTATTCATATAATAATAAAAAGTATTCGAAAAAGTTTTTAAATTCAGCTTGATATCTTGACGTTTGATAGAAATATGAAACAAATAAGGGTCAGCAAATTGTTCATCTCATCTCAAAAATATATCTGTGAACTCTCATTATATAAGCTTTTTTCTGTTTAAAAGTTTGTTTGTAGGACTAATCTACTTCATCGTCTTTTTTCTTTTAAAATTCTCTTAATTACTTTTTAAGAGAAGAAAACAAATCACAATTTTAATGAATCAAAAAAATGTTGCTTTTTCTATAGAAATGTCTTCTCATATAGTAATAAAGAGGATTATTTTCAGGAATGAACTACAGGATAGTCTAACACTAAACACGAACTTTTAAATACAAAGAAAAAATCTTTGACATTTTATTCCACTGGAGAAAAACATCAATGAAGATATTTCGTTGAATCTATGTTTTGAGAAAACTAAATTAAATTCATTTTTTATTTTTCAAACTGATTATTTTTTAAATAGAAAATTTCAACACACTTATCATGTATTTATCTCAATTTCGATATTGTTTTAGCTTACTTAAGACGAAAGCGAAAAAGATCTTAAAATGACTAGAAGAATCATTCTGAAAATATTATTTATTTATTTTTCTGAATAAAATTTAATTTTAAAATAATTCAATTGATGTAGAGCGGCATCTTTTTTTTCACATTAAACATATCGATTTCTTTCTTTCTTATCTTATCTTATCTAGGTCAAAGTGTGTATCTTATTTTATTTTGATAATGATAAATATTATTATTTAAAAGAATTTCATTAAAATGAAAATTTTCTCATTCTTTTATTTGAATGTTATACAAATAAAGAAAGATCTAAAGATTTTTTAATTTAAATTAAAATAAAAACTGCTTAATCCAATGATGTATTTAACCCAGCTCACTTTGAATATAATGAAACAGATGCATATTTTATTATGCATTCAAATATAACTGAGGATTATTTAAAGCAGTTCAAACATTTCTTTATTACATTAAATAATATTTTATTCGAATTAAATTCTTTAGAAAAATATATTTGAGATAAACAAATTATTTAACAATTGTAGATGATTATATTTCAGTCTCAAATAAATTATATTTTAAATGTTCAATTATTTTAAATCTTATGAAAATAATTAAAATTATTTATTTTGAAATATTTCGAATAAGAAATTTCTTTATTATCAATATTTAAGGAAAAAGAGATATTTGAGCTCAGTGATTAATTTATGAAAATTAATTAATGATTTTGTCAGTAGTAAAGCTTATTTAATGCATGTCCTACCCTCACCGTCAAAATTGTGTTGCGAACATCGAAAATTAGTATTTGTATAAAGAAAAATGATTAGCTATTGAAAGAGATATCAACAGTTTACAATTAGTTTTTAATGATCATTTATTTTACATCACAGCTAGATTGATGATGATGAAATGGACTGTTGAGAAAGATCTTGATACATTTCTAAGATATTTTGAAGATCAGTGATTATTATCATTATCATTTTGTTATGAAGAAGGTGCAACAAATCTTAGTCCATCAACCAATAACGATCTTGAATCGTTGAATGATAAAATCAAACAGATGTACACATTCCGTAACAACTTATCATTCTTATAAACAGCTGAACATATGTTGTACGACTAGTCATTATCTAGTACCAATACATCATTTGCTACCCAAATCGAATTTAATGATGATTTAGCAGTTAGGGTATATAAATGATTATAAAAATTTGATTAAATAAAAGCGAGACATTTAGGTGCAGCTAATTACGTTGTACTTTCTTCTGAACCAAAAATGGATAAATTATTGTGGGTACAACATTATTATAATACATCTTAGAATTGGTACGATGAATTTATCGATTGGTTAAATTCTGCATTTTTACTTGATTTTTCTCGTTTAATTTCACCAAAATTTTGTTCATGTAAATATGGCTTCAAAGAATATTCTTGTATTCATTCATTGGGTTTATTGATGATGTAGGGTCATCGTAAAACTTCCACAATAACTTGGTATAAGAAGAAGAAAAGATCGCCCAAAGAAAGTTAAATTAATTTTACCAAAAGATTGAATATTGATAAAAATCTACTATAACCTAACACTTTTTTATTTTTGAACTATTTTTTGTCTTATTAAGTATACTTTATTACTGACAAAATCATTAATTAATTTTCATAAATAAATCGCCGAGTTCGTTTCTCTCATTTTAATGTCGATTAAAGAAACCGAGTTTAAATATCTCTTTTTCCGAGCTCACTTAATTTCACGTCTGCCTTGCCTTTTATTAGAAAAAAAAGAACGCTACTCTATGTTGTTTAACAAAACATTCATCATATTTTATGTATCTACGGATTTCTAATTTTCCATGGTTAACATCAAATTGAATCAGAATATCCTGCAATAAAAAATAGTATGAACTGAAAAAACAAATATTCATTTAAAAGAAAATATTTAAACAAAACGAGATAAACTATTTCTAAAGAAAATAAACTATTTTAAAATTCTAGATCGATAAGAATGAAGAATTCTCTGCTGTATGTTTTTTTGAAAGTGAATTAAAAATATAATGAATTTCCTCAATGAAATTTCATTTTCTTTTCTAAAATAAACTTCATTATCAAATAGTTAGGAAGTAAAGAAAGAAATCAATCTTAAAATAAAATAAAATTAATTTGAAAGAATTTTATTAATAATTAATCTTTGGCAAGAACATTTTCGTGATCAATGAAACAATTACATAATTGCTATCTAGATATCATTCTATTCTATCATTTGTTTTAATGTCAAGCAAGATCTATTTTGTATAAATTTTTGCAAAATAATTTATAAATTAGTTAACTCGTCTGAAAGTTATTTTATTTTATAGATTTCAATGAATTATATTTTTTTTTCATTAATATATGAGAAAGTAAACAACAAAAAGCTAATTCTTTGAAAATATATATCTTAGAAGAATAGAAACAGTGAGGTCTGTGTACGTTAGGGAGCTGAAGATCCACGTTTTTCTGTTCCTACATCCGGTCTCCAGCCCGATGTAGCTCAGCCGCAGACTCGAATTTTTTTAGTAATCTTTCGCGTTTTCTAATTGTTTGGTTAAATAAAAAGACTAATATTATAATTATTTATTGGTAACTCTGAGAAAAACCGTCAAGAAAACTAGTTTTTGTTGGTTTCGCACGTGGTTCTATTCGGAGTTACAACAACATACAAACTAATATAACATAGTTCTAAATTGAAATCTAGATATGGATCTGCACTTAGATCCAACCAGATCTGGGTCGAGTCCGGATCTGAAAGGATCCGCTGCTCCCTAGTGTACATATTGCTAGCGTGCGATAATAACAGTTATTAATGACACGTTTTTGAAGAGACATTCGATATTCCTGTAAGTTTCGCTTAAAAAAATACGTTTTAGCCACGACTACAGGGATAATGCGGTAGAAACTATGAGTTCTTTAATTTGCCTCGATCTTCAATTGATCACGCTGTTGTACTCTAATTATAATGATACCTAACAGACTTAATTCAAACTTTTCAAATATATAATAGAAGTTCCGAGAACAACCATGGAAAAGAAAGAGTTAAGATCACAATTTGTCATTACACAACAAAAAAAAAATAGACAAAAATAAACCAATTACACAAAAATAAGCAAAGCGAATTTGTTTTATTATATTTGATATTAATAACTTTATCAAAATTATCGGAGACGAAATCTTTGAACTCTGTGATTACCGTAGTCTGCAACATAGATATATATTTCACTTGGATCGAGAGCGACATCACCTGGTTGGTTCAGCAGTTCAGCTGTGTTGCCCGATATACCACTCACACTACCAGCCACAACTGATCCCTGTGTGGCACCAATCCTCCAGCTCATGACACGATGATTGCCAGAATCAGCTATATAGAGAGTTTGACCATCTCGTGTAACCCAAATTCCAGCAGGGTCATTCAATTGATTCAAACCTGTTCCTTTAATAGAGCTACCTGCTACTGTCACTGCTGTTCCATTACCACCGATCTGAAACTTTTGGATACGATTGTTTCCATAGTCAGAGACATATAGTGCATTTCTCTCTTCGTCTAAATGAATGAACCGAATATTACTGAGTGTATTACTGGTCGAATTTTTAATTCCTCGCTTTCCAGCAATAAGTGTGCCGTTGGTGGCATTCGGTGCCCATTTTACCACCATGTAACAATACGTGAGTGATATGTAGATATTGCCAGATTGATCAACTGCGAGGCCATAAGAAGTATAGATTCCATTGAGAAGGCATGAACTTGTCGATAGTCCGAGAGCTCGGAAACTCCTGAGATTTATTCCCGATTGAACGTACACGGTACCACTTGCAGATCCATAAGTGCTCATGTAGACATTACCTGATCTGTCAACGAAGATATCCATAGCTTGATTGATTCCAGTGGGCAAAAATGAATACCCTGTACGAGAGAATGGCACAAATGCTTGATATCGTCCAATGTCCCAGTCCGCAATATACAAAGTTCCGTCAAAAGGAGAAACATAGATGCCCCAAGGACCTCGTAGTTCTTTCGAACCGTTACCGATAGTAGCATTACAAAATCCGGCTACTGTCTGACCAACACCTAACGCTGGCACTGCAACAACAAAGAAAAATAAATTATCTTAATATATGTTATATAATAGAATCGATTAATAGGAACATCTTTTACCTGGATATGAGTGCTCAAATCTAATAATACTCTGAAGATCCGATTTCCCACTTTCAACTACATCGTTAGAGTTTTCTGGAAGATGTGTTGGATGCTAGGCAGTCTGATTTACAGAGGATAAACTAGCTTATCATAGTTTTGTTTTTACTTCACGACAATCCAAACTAACGTCAAATTTGAATTTGTAGTTCAGGTGTCCTTTTCACTGTAGCCCTAAGGAAATAGGATCATTCTAACCATCAATCAATTTTAAATTAATATTTAACAATTTAAAATATTTTCTTCTAAATATTATATACAACAATATCGCTCACAAGCACATGTGGTGAGAAAAGCTGATTTCAGACTATAAGAACGCATACATAACCTTCTTCTACCGATTGTCAATTTGTTAAGGGAAAATCTTCTTTCATTACCTTAGAAATTTTCATCAGATAATCTTTTCTTCAAAAGGCTTATTTTGTTCCGTCATAAAACCTTTCAAAAGCTGCTGATCACTATAACCTCTTGTTTAGATCGTTTCATACATCTTTCATAGATGTGATAAACTTCATGAATGGTTTCATATACCTTTGATATTGCTGATAATGTTGGGAAACAGTTCATGAATCCTTCCATCTATCCTTTTGATGATCGTTGTTATAATTATATGCAAAAGTTTATGAAATTACAAAGTATGAAAACCTTTTAAGAGTTGATAAATAGTATAAATTCTTTCATAATTCTATTGCAAATGATACGAGAAAATCATGTAACTTTTCATAAACGGTAAAAAAAGGTTTTATAATTGCGAGAACTTTTTACAATGTGGAATACCATAATCTATTTTAAAGATATTTTTCTCGAAAATATTTTAGACAATTAATAGACTCAATATTCAGCGTTATAAAAAATTGTCACATTTTCGAAAAAGTTCTTTTCATTATCAGCTAGATTTAAAGACATCGTACTGAATAATGTATATGATGAAAGATACTTCTCAGTTAAACGCAAAAGTCAATTGACTTACATTCTAAACATCGATAAGTGAAATCACAACTTGGTTGACATGTTAAATTAAGATCTGATCGACAGGCATCTTGTGAACAAATCTGATTTCGAAGTAGTCGTGCTAGACACATTGAACCATTCCAAAATGTTTTCGAAGGACATTGACAAGTATTGCTATTTGTATCACATATTTCATATCGACTTTGAGCACATACTTCACATGATTAATTATGAATATTTGCATAAATGTTGGATGATAATCGAATGGTACCAACAGATGATTGAGGCTTTGAAGGTGAAGCAACAATAGAACCAGTTGTTAGATCAGCATCCCATAAACGACATTGTTTCGAACTACCATCAAAATCGAACATTCGACAATCTATACGTTTGTTACATTCAAAATAACAGTATAATTGGTCTTTTGTCGTAAATGTGAGCAGAGGAGGAAGCATAGTATTAACGGAAATAAATTCCCAACCTAGAGCGCTAATACTAGATATAGACTGATCTTGCATACTTGACTGAGTGAAAAGTAATAAATACACGACAATGAATAGAAGCAATTGTTGAACAAATCTTGCTATAACAAATTCAGCCATAATTGATGAGAAATTGTTTTGCTCTTTGAATGACACACAACTTTTCTGTGTCAAAATAGAATTTTTTTTTTTTACTTTTCTCATATCTAAAAGAAATTCACACATAACTTAACATGTTGAAAAATGTATTTATTCTAGCAGAAAATTATTTTTTTTAATAACTCAGCTCAAAAACTAATATTATTCGATGTAATTATTTCCTTCCAAAAGTATCGAGGCGTTGTAAAAAAAAAAACTTTAATTTAAACAAAATCATATGATAATGGAGCAGCTAAAAATTGTTTTTTGTAATATTTTTCCTGCATTAGCATGATGAGTAGCGTGTGTATAGAATATTTTTAATAAATAAAATATATATGATTTTTTTTATTTCTATTTTTATTTTCTCTTTAATTTTCAATTTTTTAATTTTAAAGACCATAATTGTGATATTTCGATAACAATATTCATTCTGTTATCATTGTTGAACATAGGTGTTATTAGCATTGGTGATATTGGCGAAGTTTTTGATGTAGGTCATGTTGTTTGTATAATGGATATAAATGACAGAATGAATTTTTATCAATTCGAATTTAATATTTTTAAACCTCTCAACTGAAGAAAGGATCGTATGAAAAGAACTAAAATACGTTTATTTCTCGGGGACCAAAGGACATGGCCTTAAAGCTTCTATGTGTATAGAAATAGGGTCGTCAAGACCTATTATACGAAGGTATCTGTAAAGTGTCATATGCTGGTATATGAGATTATCCATAGGTTTTCAAGTGCTATTCCCTAGACTGAACGGAGGATTAGTTAAAAAAAACTGAATATGAGGTAGTAGTGGCGTTTCTTGCAAGGTCAATTGTTCATCGAAATGAAAAGAGCATTCACTCAAAAATTAATACTCAACTGTCTTTGATATGGGACTTTCAACCAATCAGGTACTGTCGTAGTCTATCTTTGGCCAGTTAAAATTTCTTATTCTCATCTTGCACTTATTGACGCCCTCGGTCTTTAGCACATCTTGGTGGACACGTTAAGCCATCATTATATTTTGATGGGTGCAATGGGTCACCATGGAATATTGTCTACGATTTTGGAAGTTTTTTTTTTAATAAAAACATGATTTTTTTTATAAAGTTTGACCGAAGGATTTTTGAGATCGCAGAATCCATGGCATCAGTAGTCTTTCATGGTTTTGCAAAGCTAATATTATTTTTTTTTTGCAAACGGAATGGCTTTTTTAAAGAAAACAACGTCCTTCTGTTTTTTGAAAGAAAGAGTCTTACATTGAACAATGTATGCATGTTTGGTTGTTTGTTTGTGCAAGCCAATTAGATTTGAGTAAGACCTTTTCTGCTATTATCCGGATGGAGTAGACATATGTAGGGGCAATGAGAAGTTATGAAAGGATATCTTCAATATGTCTCTAACAGATCCATGTTTCATCTGAATAATAATGAGAATCGGATACGTACAATGGATAAAACAATTTCTAACCAATCAAATTTGAATAAGTTTCTTCTTCGCTTTTGTCTGGATGGAACGTGGGTATATTTGGGTCTTTAGAAATTATTATGAAGGAATATCTTTAATATGCTCCGAATAAACCTATGTGTTATCTGTGTAATAGTAGAAATTCAGTTTTAGCCAACAGTTATAACACTATTTCAACCAACAAAATCAGATTTGTGCTAGGTTCCTTTCTGCTATTATTCGGATGAAGCTTACGAATATTGGAGCCATTTAAGAGTTATCATATAAGTCTATTGTTGCTGTTTCTGATCTGAAACAATATTTCAACTAAAATTTCACATTTGACCAATTTCAGTTAACTTAAAACTTTGGATCCTTTAAGAGAATTGAACATTATAATTGATTCTCGTAGAAAAAAGTTACAAAAAAAACGAAAACTGTTTATTACTGGAATTTCTTTTTCTATTATATGATAGCTTATAAAATTGCATCACATTGATAAACTATTTCGTTTATTTATTCAATAACTTTTTATAATGACGCATCAACATCATAAAAATAATAAGATATCATATTTCATTTATGAAACTTAGTTTTGTTGAAATTAACAAATGATATGATCGAATATATTTCAGATTTTGAACAAAATTAAGAAGTTTACACTAAAAACCAATAAGTTCAATTGATCACAACTTATACATTTCGAAACACTTTTTTTTATTAAATTAGCACAACTCAATTCATTAATGCTATGAAATATTCTTCTTATTTCTTTAAAATTAAGTAGCTCAATTCTGATCCCAATTATTATTCTCAGTCATCAGATTCATGAGTTTTTAATTAACATTTTCCTTCTTGCACTAGATAAATGCATTGTTCCTATTTCAATATGGTTGTTCGTGTACTACTTAGCTACGTTTCTTTTTCTTCTATTCATGTTAATAATAGTTCAATTGTGTCACTTAAAACTATACAACCTTTTATTATTTTTTGTGAATACTCGTTATCCATCTTGGTAGCGATATGTAGAGTTTTGCAGTGTTTTTTTTAAACTTGATCTTTGAACGGTAAGGGTTGTCCCAAATAGTCACTTTGATGTCGTTGTTATAAACTAAAAGATAACTCCGTTTATGCTGAATCATTAAAAAATAATTTATGATTAATCAATGAATATTATATGTAAAAACTTTTTCTTTATTATGAGAAATGAATTTATAAAAAAAGAAATTACAGACAGTTCTGAAAACTCTATTTTTATTAGAATTATTGCATATAAATATAAAAGAAAATTTAATTTATTGATTTTTCCATATTTTAGTCATTTATATTATACTATTGTTTCACCAGATTTGATCGATGATTCATTTTAAAAACATAAAATCATACTGCATTCTGAATATATATCCGTTTTTCTTTTTCCTTTTCTCTCGTCTGTAACATATATACACATGTGTATTCTTATTTATTGATATGTATATATAAATGTAAAAACAAAAACAAAACAGTATAAAAAGTTATATTATTTTTAAAAATGAATTATTTCAAATTGAATATGAATCATTTTTCAAGATCATTATTATCATCGATTTTAAACATGTTAATTATTTGTTTGTTAAAAATGAAATTTATATTTTTATTTGATATATGCTTTATGATGATATAATTGATGAGAAATGCCACTTATTGGTTTATTCTCCAATGCTGAAGTTTGGACATTATTTAAAACAAATGATTAACAAGAGTAAACTTTTTCATTAAAAATTATGACGAATATTATTTTTATTTTCTCGTATAAAATCTCGTTAAATATTGTACAAGATGATCTTTTGTGTACTTCTCTTTATTTTGCCTATTCAAAATATTAATTTAAGTTGATTTCATTATCTTTTTAATTTCAATCGATATTATTATATAATTTATGTCAAGATATTCCATTTTTTCGATTAGCTGTTCTATTGAAAGAAACGGTTTTTATTAGTTTGTTATTTTACTTTCTATAGAATTTAAATGATATTTTTGTATTATTTACAGAAAATCTAATATCATGGAAAATATTATTATCTTCGAAGTGTTAAGTCACAAAGATTTTACACTATGATTTATAATAATGCATTGAAATTATATCATAATACTTATCATTCAATTTGAATAAATTTTCAACAAATATATGCAGCAAGTATTTATCATACTTTTATAGATTTCGAGTTTTTTCTTTATCGAAGAATACTGAAAATGTAAATAAACTTAACTTGAATTATTCATGGCATTACGTACTTTCGTTGATGTAGATATATTAAAGCTAGATTATAAAAGTTGGTTATTGTAATATCCACATGATTTTCATCTTTAAACTTGATAAAATATTTCTATTTTCATTTTTCTCTAAGCGTATCTAGTTTTTTTTCAAAATTATTTTAAGATCGTTCTTCATATGCATCTGTTAAAGATTATGATTAATTTTGTTATCAATAGGGAATGAATAATAAAAGTAAAACAATTAAATTTAAATAGTTTTTAATTTGAAATGAAATTCATTTTCATCTGATTCAAATTATAGATATTACATTTTAGATGCTGTTATTTCGACATTTATTTATTTGAGATTAAGTTATATTCTTCGATCACTTAATTCATTTTTTTTTTAATCAGAAGTAAAATTATTTGTTCATTTATATTCATAATCTTTACTTGTGAATTAACTAACATTGCCTTAATATACAATTCAATATCTTTTGTTTGAATTATATAAATGTTACACTTTTCTTTACTAGTTTACAAATGATGATTATAAAAATAAGTGGATTCATTAAAAAAGGTTCTAAAATTTCATTTTGATAATGTTTATATGATCTTAAATTTTTTATATATAGCAGAGATGTCCATCGCGGCTGAGAGTCTGCCGCTGCCGCGATGGTATTTTTCAAAATCTTTCGATTTTCAAGGCTGTGACTGGTTTAAACTAGAGCTACTGTCGCTAATTGCCCAGGTTCATCAAGTCTTATAGTGCAGCAGACATCAATGTCAAGATTATCTGTAAATTCATGAGTTTTTCAAATTTTTTTCTAAAAAAGCTGCCGCGACACGTCGTTAAAAAACTAACCGCTGCCGCACCGCGTCGCGACGGTATTGTTAAAATTGCTACCGCGCCGCGATGGTTTTTGTAAAAACTCTGCCGCTGCCGCGACCGCCACGGCGGCAGCGATGGACATCTCTGGTTGGATGAATATTATTTAAGTGAGAAAGTATTCCTTTCAACAATTACTATTGTATATTATGTGCATCTATTGGTTAATTTCGAACGAAAAGAATGAACTATAATCAATATAATTATTTCAATGAGTTCAGAAGTGTAAGAAAAGCTATGCTATAGCTAAGAATGAAACTATGAGTAGGTAAACATTTCAATTACTCCGACTCCGAAAATAACTTAGTGAAAAACGATAATAAAAATTTTTTGTTACCACAATAATTATTCAACAAGTCGCTGTCTTTGAAAGATTCATCAAATCTTATTATTTCGAGATATTTTTTTAAAAATTTTACCGTTACTTTTCACGAGAAAATACAAAATTATTGAAAACATCATCATATTACATCTGAATAATTTTTATGCATATAAACAAACTATCTGTTCTTTCCGTGACCGTACAATAACCCAAACAAAAATTGACTAGTCAATAAATCTTGTACCTAATAAGAATTTAATCAAAGGACTATTAATATTCTTCTGTAATGCTACATATTTTAGTTCTAAAAAATACTAACATCATTATTGAAGATTTATCCAATTAATTATTTATTTCAAATGTAAAACAAATGACATTAACAAAGACTGATGCCTTTGTCTAAAATGACCTCACTCTATCCTACATCAATTAGGCAATAAAATAGAAAAGAAAATTTTTAATAAGAAAATGATTGTCGTTGACCTATCATGTCGGACGATGCTCGATTCATTGACTATTGTTCTATTATCGTTCATTTGAGAAAATGAGCGTTGTCTGCATATAATTATGCAATTTATATATACATTTATCTTTTTAACTTTTCTTATTGTCAGTTATTATCATTTTTATTTTTAATGGCTCAAAATGAGGTGAGACTTACTCAACAAATTCATTGAGTTCAAATTATTTTTATACTTCTTTAATTAATTTAAGTTTATTTTTGTTTTCAGAATCAACAGAATGATAATGTTTTAAAAATCGAACAATTATCTAAAGATTATCATTTGGGAAAAATTTCTTACGAACAATATTCTGTAGCAATAGCATTAATTCTCAATATACAAATTCTATCATCTTCGAATTAACTCATTCAATTCTATATTCATATTCATGTTGTGATTTTCTGAACTATTCGACATTTTCTTTTTTTTTTCATTCAATAGTTCTTTTTCGACAAAAAAGTAATTTTTTTAAATGTGATGACTTGTTGTAATTCTACAATATCTAATTGAATTTGGCTAAATAAAATCATTTTCGAAAACTTTTTTAGAGTGCAATCGAAAGTGAAATATCCAATGCTAATGTTGTTTTAATTAACTGTATCATCAAATAGATTTTTTCAATTTTGAATCATTAGAAATTAATGTATCATTAATAAACAAAGATTTTTTTTATGTTTGACGCACAATAAATTTTTTTACTAACGAAAAATTATTTTCTATATATTTTACATTGAGTGTTATTAATAGATTCTTGTTTTTGGTTTGTTGTTATTATTCGGAATAGTAATCGAATTAATATTTGGTTAATCAATTATAATCGAAACAAAAAAAAATTCTTTTTTTCAACAATTACAAGATTATACTTGATTTCAATTAGATTATCGTCGAAAAAAAAATTTTTCTTTCATAAAAGAATGAACTAATGAGCTGACAATCAAAAAGTCCATAATTTTCACTCCAACATTTTTCTCATGATTGTCTCTTTAAAAATTACGACTAATAACTAATTAAATTATAACTAATATACAATATCAGTTGAGTATTCCTTACTTTTACAAAACAATTATTTTTAAAAAAATAATTGGTAATTAATAATTCGAAAGTTTGATTATTTTTTTATTATTTTCAGATAAACCAAACTATTATTGAATAAACAAGAATATAAAATTAAATATTTTTTTATTATAGTTTAAACTTCTTAAGTTAAATTTCATATAATTGTATATGCAACACGAGTATGTAACTTATTTTCATTAGAAAATTAAAGTCTATCAATACAAGTTGTATAAAAAAAACAAAAAGTTTAATATATGATACTATCAAATAGTATTAGACAATGTATAATTATTATAAGTTTTTAAAAACGAATTTTGTTATAATTAACATTCGTTAAAATTCTAAAGAATATGTTGTTATGATTTTAACTTTTGACTTTTTGATATTGATAAATTTTATTGTATGATTGGTTTTTTTCATTCTCTTCTCATATGTAGATAGAAAAATGTCTAAACAAAAATTACTAATTATATTCCGATAAACGAACTGGTGTAAATACGAGGATAATAATATAAAAAGGCAAATACAATTAGAAAATATTTCACATAGAAAGATGTATATACGAAAACTAATGAAAACAAAAGTAGGTACAAGTTGAAATTGAACGTTTCTTAGATGTTTTATTTGCTTATTATATTTTCTTGAGTTATTGTTATGAAATTTTTTTTAAAAAAAAGTCAAGAGCTAATAAAATCAATAGATTATTATAAAATATATTAAATATTGAAGAGAATCGATCATCATTGCAAATGATACTATGTTCTATGTCGTCTAAATGGATACATAAAATAATAAACAGATATAATTAACTAATTTTAGTAGAAAACTGAAAAGATACATATTATTAACATGTCTTGTAATAAGATTGATTTGATTGTAATAGTGAGAGAACTTTTCGTAAATAGTATCAAAATTCTGTGAAAAATAAATGAAATATTCTTTCACATGATCAAATTATAATTTAATAAGTATAGAAAAAATAGATAGCGATATACACATGAAAATAAAATAAAATTACAAATCATAAATACATAGTATCATTATATTTTATTTAATTCTTGATTTCTTATTAAACGATAATGTAAACTAATTAATAGAATATTTTATCGAATATTTTCTTTTTTGTTTGCTGAAAGCAGAGATGTCCATCGCGGCGCTGCCGCTGTGGCGTTCGCGGCAGCGGTAAGTTTTTTTAACGACGCGTCGCGGTAGCTCTTTTTTGACTATCATCGCGTCGCGGCAGCGGCAGACTCTCAGCCGCGATGGACATCTCTGGTTGAAAGTGATATTGCCATGATAGATTTGAAAATATAGAATCGAGTCTGTTGTCGTAAGATTTTTATTGAATTATATTCGTCAAAAAAAACCATATCATATATTCTAAATTCATCTTGTATTGAAACCTGAAATTTAATGAGCAAAATAGTTCATAGTGGATGAAAATTTTATCAAAAGGACACAATTTTATCTCAGCATTTTCAAAAAAAAAATAAAAGATCCTTTTTCAATACTATATTTTATCGTTTGTTTTTTTTTATAGATACATTTTATAAAAGTTATCGACTATTAAACGGTTCTTGTTTGTAGAAATGATTTGATTACATTCGATTACTTTTCAACAGAAGAAAAGTATCATTATATTCTAGATAAACATTTTTAAAAAAATATTCATTTTTGTCTTATATGTTATAAAAACGTAAACAATTGTATATATTTCATATTTAGGCAAATTTATATTCTCCCTCGGACAAAAAAAAACCGTCTTTTTACATTTCATTTTTGCACCGCATAAAACACTGTATTAATAATAAAACAAAATATACCACAAGATGTAGCGTGAAAAAAACTACAATCTTCGAAAGACAACTTGTTTTATATTTACACTTTTTGTTTTCAAAATGGACAAAATTTGAAGGCATCTGTTTTTGACTTTTAGAAACTTTTTGATATCATTAGCTGCACAGAATTTATCCATTTTGACAGCAAAAATTGCAACTATAAAACAAGTTGTCTTTCGAAGATTGTAGTTTTTTCACACTACATCTTGTGGTATATTTTGTTTTTTTATTAATACAAGTAACATTCATCGAAAGTCGATTCACTTGGCCCTAGACCGACAGGATAGCGATGTGAATATAATTGCTTATAGCTGCAAAGAGAGATTCATGATGGTTAGCTGTATGTAACAAAATACTTTAATGACAATCATTTGAGCTATGGGTTAAACAATTGTCGAAAATATTATGAAGATAACTTATTTACTATGCTTACAATAATCAACGTTAAGAATCGGTAATAAGATTAAAAGTGAGGATCATTGTTTCATTATTTTTTGTGATTATATCGTCGCTCACAACTGCATCGAAAAGTCGACGCTTTATCAATAAATTAGAATTTTATAAGTGAAAGAACGGAAAACTACAACAGACAAAAATAATGCTCTTTCAGAAAACGACACAAATTTTGATAATAATCACATTTAGGTGCTATTTTTACTTAAAAAAATTCTATCGAATTTTTGACAGAATATCATTTTTGTTTGTTGTGGTTTTCTGTTCTTTCACTTATAAAATTCTAATTTATTGAAAAAGCATCTGTCCATTAGCACAGCATTGATTAACAGTCCAATCATACTATATCATATAACAATGCCGTTGATTTTAGACAATAATCATAATGACAAAAAATAAAAAGATGAAGTTTATTTATAAATGAGCATTGACGTTGATATATATATAATACAAAAGATTTTTCAAAAATTAAATAAGCTTTGAATCAAATTACTAATTAAACAACTCAATAATGAGGGTGAGGATGTTCTTTTTTTATTTATTTTCTATTTTTTGTTTTTGATTTTTGAATTATTTGACTTTTCTAATACATTAAAAATATAATAAAAAAAATGATAATTAAAAAATAATAAAAATAAGCTTTGGCGCCTTTCGAAATATATTAGAATGTTTTTTTTTATATTTTTTTGTATTCTGTATAATGAAAATTCATTCTAAAACAAAGTAGCTGTAAATTAACCATCATCATAACTTCTGCCAATGAAATATGTTATTTCGACCATAAGTTACCATATGGTAACTATGTTACAGACAGACAGACAAAGTGAATTTCCGTTTTTAGACCCTAGCCTTTCAGGTTAGGGAAAATGCTCATTTCCACTACAGGGTCAAGTAAAGTGAGCTCCAAATTTTAAACTCCACAGCGCTACAATCTATGAGTTTCACGTTGACACTGGCGCCGTGGAGTTTAAAATTTGGAGCTCACTTTACTTTACCCCACTACAGTTACATGGTCATGTGAGCCATAGTTACATTGGTCATATGTGCCTTAACAAAATGGTCATTTGTGCCATAGTTACGCGTTCATCTATGCCTTAGCAACGTGGTCATTTTTGTCTTTTTACGGACAGACAGACAGACAGACAGACAGACAGACAGACAGACACAGGTGAATTTCAGTTGCTAGACCCTATCCTTTCAGTCTAGGGAACAGTGTTTTATGTGGTGCGAAAATGAAATGTAAAAAGGTCGTTTTTTTTGTCCGAGGGAGATTTTAGGCGGCCTTTTTAAAGGAAACAATGATTCATTTGTATTTAAAATGCCCTGTTGGTTATCTATAGAGAAAGATAACACTATTGCGAATCATCCTGAAATATTTTCGTCGTTTTCTCTTAATCGGGAGATATAACAAAAAAGAAAAAGGATAAAAGAAATAAATAAATCTCAGTACATTTTTTTTTCTTTCGCCATGACGTCATTATACAAATAATAAACAGGGCAAGAAAGATTAAAGTATCCTAGCAAGTTAGAGTATACAATCGATATATGCACAAAATATTCATATGCATTCATACACGTCTGGATATAGGATACAAATCGAAAATAAAGATTTCATACGGTGCACATATATATGGAGACGTGCGAGAAATCAAATTAAAGTGCTCTATGCATCAAAAACTGATTGAATTCAATAAAGATTATATGTGAGGTTTGTAATCAGCCTACTGAGGTCATGTTTAAAGAAAATCGGTCAATTCTTAATCAGTTTTTAGATTTTTTAAGGATTTCTTATGAAAACTTGATAAAAATACAGAATACGACAATTTTTAATTGAATGACATATAATTTGCTTACTATTTTTGAGTTTAAAAACGCATAAAATGGCTAAATAGAGACGTTGTTTGCACGTAAATCTGCTCAAAAGAATCGATTTTTTTCTGTAACACATGGATAAATTTATTAATCGACCCAGTAACCACATTTATATAAGCATTAAGACTTTTAGATGCAAAAAGCAAAAATTTTTTTGCATGAGTGAATTTATGGAGTGAGAGTGATCGCCCTCCAGTGTCCTCCCCCCTCTAAATCTGCCATTGAGACTTTCATGTAAGTTGATCATTTTTAGTAAAAGAAAAACCATTAAAATTGGTTAAAAGGAATTCGATCATACAGATTTTGTAGAGATTTACACAGCGCATCTTTCAGAAAAAAAATTCAAAGTTTTCTCATTTACCTAAGCTGAGATATACGTTAAATAAAGAATGTTGCAAGATGAAAATATCCTGTAATAAAAATAAATCTTATTTAGTTTTCTAATAAACATTTTATATTTTAAATTGCATTTCATGTTTAATCGAAATATATAAAAAGATGCAGTGAGTTCTGGGCTTTATTCGTATATATAGTAGATTAATTATATGAATTATGACCATTTTATCAAATAAATTGATTTAAAAAAAAAACTAAAATTTTATTCTCTTTCTCGTAGAGAAGAGTCCAGCAGAAATAAATTGTTTGCTTGCTTGCTTGATTGCTTGATTGTGTGTCCGCAGGGTCAAAAAAACATCGAAAATTGATTTTTCAAAAAAGACATTTCTAGAGGTAATTCGATGCGGGGACTTCGAATCTGAAGTCTGTTCGGTGATCATGTGGTATCAGCATTGATCAATTGATGTTAGGAATTGGTGAGGTTTGGTATTTTTCATCGAAAATAGGTGTTTTTTCATGAAATGATGATTTCATCGTG
>JAJEKB010021945.1:224996-249524 GCA_022393335.1 Macrotrachela quadricornifera | reverse complement strand
TATATATATATATATATATATATATTACTAAAACTAAATCTATTCCTATGAATTACATGGGTATGTATGTATATACATAACTATAACTAACACTAAGTCTAAATGCATTTCTGTATGTATATATATATAGGTGTGGTTATTTTCTTGCATTTATATTATAAGTCGAATTAGGCAGCTACTCGTCCTTGTTGGACAAAGACAATGGAAAGACCTTTTATGTACGTTCGTTATGTGCGTACATTGTCTTACCGCTGTTGGCTTTTGTGCCTCCAACAACCAGGGTCTCTCTGGTCGCGCGCGCACACGTGAATATAAATATATATCAATTTCATTTATTTCTTTTCAATTAAAATTACACAGAAATCAAAATAGAATAATCAATAGCTGAAGATTAATAAAATTTATTAGTTCATCCCATTAATTTCATGATATTTCAATGTTAAATCGTTGTACTCGATTGTTATAATGATCAACAACATAGAGATTACCTTGTCGATCAAATGACAATCCTTTGGGATAACTGAGTTGATATGCTTGTGCTCCTGCACCATTTCCACCAACAATAACATTTCCTTGTTGTGCTCCATTAGACCAACGTACAACTCGATGATTATGACTATCAGCTACATAAACAGTACCCAATTGATCAACTACAACTCCATAAGGATAAGACAATTGTGTCAGACTATTTCCTTGTCCTTGTCCACCAGCAACAACAATACCTTCTTTTGCACCTTTTATCCATTTCATCACACGGTGATTATAAAAATCAGACACAAATACTGAATGTTCTCGATCGACGGATATGTAAGTGGGATAATCGAGCTGATCAAGACGATTTCCTTTTCCATTTCCACCTGCTACTACTATTCCTTGGGATTCACTCATTCGATATCTTCTTACTTCATCCTTGTTAGTATCAGAGACATAGAGAAAACCATTATCATCCATTGTCAAACCCAAACAAGAGATATTCGAAATAATTATTTCTCCGCTTGTTCCATTTTGACGAGGCCATTTAACTACTCTCTTATTCCCATAATCACAAATAATAAGACTATCTCTCTCTTTATCTACAATCACACCTATTGGGTAAGTCAATTGATGAGTACCATTTCCTTGTCCATGTCCACCTGCCACTATTTGTCCATTCGTTTCACCCGATTTCCATGCTACAATACGGTCATTTCCAGAATCAGCAACATAAATTGTTTGTTCATCATCCACATATAAACCTCGAGGGTTAGAGAGTGTTGGATTTTGTCCTCCTACTGTTTGACCGTTCTTATTCCATTTGGGTTTTGCAGGAATATCTCTCAAACTGGCACGAAGTGGTACTAAAAGTAAGACAAAAACATGATTATCATCAAAAGAAATCTTTCATTTTCTTTCAATTGTGAGAAAAGATAAACTTCTATAATATTGTTTTTCACTCTCTTTGATATGATAGAGAAGAATAGAGAAAATTCTCAGTTGTTGTAAAGAAAAGTTCTATTATAACATACTTTATTGATGTCTATACCAATGATTTCTCAAATATAAAGAAAACATAACTTGAAGAGAAACTTTCTCTTGATAGAAGTAGTTTAAAATCCTCGAAAGACATATGTAGAACATTGTGAAGTATCATGTATTAAAATAGTGATTGAAAAAATACAGAGATTTCTTGTTCTGTAGTGGTCTTTTTTTTCTTTTCATATCCTTTGTTTTGTTGAAATCTATTTCTTTAAGTTTTATTTCATATAATTTTGAACAGTATTCTATCGAACGAGTACGCAAGCCCACTCTAAAAATATTGTCTCGCTTACTTTCATTCTCATTATTAATAATATTCATTTTGTCGGTTTCATGTAATAGCCCTAAGGAAAAACTTCGATGTTTCCGCGCAAGATTCTTGAAAGACATAATCAGGACCCTGTCAGAATCTCAAAATCGAAAAAATAAAGGATTTTTGTTCTCATCTCTTAGAATGTGATTGGAATTCCTCGAAGATTTTGTCCAGCATCATCGCAGGATCTTTGTAGAATTGAACTAGGTTTTCTTAAGAATGGCATTAGGATCTTAGCAGCAGTTGCAGAATGCCTAACAAACAGAATTCAGAATTTTGTACACTTATGCATTGTTTTTGCTTAATTTTGTTTCTCTCATACTTATATAACATTCTATAAAATTCTATTTGATAAAACTCTACTATTATCTTGATTATGGTTAGAATTTGTTGACAAGTATCAAAAGAGAGGATACGTAATCTGATATACATGAATTGAGTTGTATATAGTATGTCTATGGAATAGAATCCTGAACGAAATTCTGCTGTAGTTTCAGAATTCTCTACAGAATTCTGTATTGTGTATTGTTACATGCATGAAATGAAATGATATCACTTAGCATGTGTGTGTATTAGAATTCTGAACAAAATTCTGCTGTTATTTCAAAATTATATACAGAATTCTGTTCTATACAGAGGTGTCGACAGGACAGGGCAGGGCAACCGATTTTGCCCTGCTATTTTTATATATTTTCTGACAAAAAATGTTTGGTCCAAAATGTAAAAACAGAGCTATGAGTAATGTTGTGATCAATTTTTATATGCAACTCTTTTCTTGTACTAATAAGATTAGCTGAAACGGAAAGAATGAGAGAAATAAAAATAATGGATAACAGAAATACGATAATGATTTTTCACTCACACCATAGAATCAAAACACGTTAATCAACTGTTATTCTTATAGATTTGCAAAATATATTTTATTTTAAATTACAAAGTATTTCCTTTATAATCTTGATAATGCTATTAAAATAGCGAAATATTTTCACCATTAAACAAAATTTTATACTGTATAATTAAATTTCACTAGTAAAATATTGGGAAATATAGCTGCAGCTAGAAATATAAAGTGTTACTTAACAAAAGATTATTGATGGAACACATAAACTAGTCTATTTCTTTATTTCAATGTGAAAAGGATGTTGAAAGCTCGGTATGATGCAGCTGGACTAAAACTGCATTATTTTAAGCCCTCCTCATACAGGTCGATTTTTTAAAAAAAAGTCGTAATTGAGTTTTTGTCATAAAAAAGATGCAGTGAGGTCTCTTTTTTCAGAATATTTATGATTTTTCGAAAAGGAAACAGATTTTGACGGATGTATAGGTCAAAATTTAGACCTACTAGCATGTTTTCCGAGTATTATTCGAGCTTCTTTTACATTTTTCTCAGAATCAATTTTTGAAGCATACCGTTTTCGCGGGTAAGGATTTTTTGATAGTGACTCAATATAAAAGGAATAATTTTTTTCTCTTATATAGGGAACAGTTAGGGTTAGGAGTTAACAGGCTCCAACTTTTGAATTTCTCTTTTGATGAAATAAAAAGCTTAGACATTCTATATTTATGAGTACTTTGAATTTGACAATTTTTGGAAAAACTTTTTTTAAAAATCAAATAAAGGGAAATTCAAAAATCAGAGCTTGTTGAGTCTTAGCCCTAAGAGTGCTCTACAATCTAAAAACCACTCCAACATGATTAGTTAGTAACTCCATTGTGAAATCCTTGCCCGCGTAAGGGGTATTGAATTGACTAGAACTCATGTATTTCTTTGAGATTTGGGGAAGATATTTTAAGTATAATCTATTCTAGCTAAGACTAACATTCTCTGAAGTTTGAAATTGGAAGAGAAAATAACAAAGTTCGTTTCTGAAGGAGGAGACCTTAAACTGATTTGCAATAAAAGTTTTTCCTTGTCTTGCAGGGCACCCTGTCCTGCCTTGCCCTGAAAGTAGGACAGGGCGGGGTCAAAAACATTTGATGAGTCATTTTTTTATCAGGACAGGGCAGGGAGGAGGAGGCGGAAGGGCAAAAAAAGTGCTCTGTGAACACCTCTGATACTATATTTTGTGTGAAAGGAAGTGGTATATCTGGTAGGATAGAATTCTGAACAAAATTCTACTGATTATTAAATGATTAAATTGTATTCATTTGTTTGCATTTGTTTTTGTTTTGAATCGACAGTTATTATCGTAGACTAGCGTGGATGTTTTATTTGAACGATGGCATGAACTTCTTACACATCTTTTCTTTATTCTGAATAAAATTGTGTTGTTTTCTTTTTAAGAGAGAATTTTGTTTTCTTCTGATGGAAATAGAATTCTGTTAAAATTCTGCTTTAGTTTTTGAATTCTAAGCAGAATTTTACATTTGGAAGAAGCGCTTGGAAGGAATGAAGTTCGTTTACAGTCAATTCACTGCCTAATATAAACAAGTCTACAAAATTCTGAATTCTGCTTGGTAGGTATTCTGCAGCCTCTCGTATACTGTTATAATGCTTAGACATATTTAGGATTATGTGCAAAGTTTCAGGTTTATAAGTCTTGTGCTTCGCTGTGGTCCGTCATTGCTTTTATGATAAGTGCACGCAACTTGCTAACAGATAACCCATCATAAATAGAAGAACTTTACATTTCATTTTTTGATTCCTAAATACGTTTTATTAAAAAATCAAAATATGCTAAAAGATGCAGCGTGAAAAGTTCTATAATTTGCAACGGACAACTAGTTTTACAGTTGCATGTTTTGTGTTAACATTTCGACAGTTCTAAGCAATCCAATTCCGACACTGCGAAACAACAAATTTTTTTTGATAAAAGATGAATTTGTTTTATTCTTATTTCATCTTTGCATTACTTAATACTTTCTATTAAACAAAAACAAAACATATCATAAGATGCAGCGTGAAAAGCTCTACAATTTACATAAGACAGCTACTTTTGAAGTTATCCTTTTTGTTTTGAAAATCGAGAAAATTCTGAACGATTAAATTTCAGTTCTGCAAAAAAAGTGGTTTTTTCTGGTATGTAACAGACGCGTTTTTTTTTCTTAGTCATCAATTGATAAGTTTTATTTAAAAAAACAAAATACACTATAAGATGCAGCGTGAAAAGCTGCACAATTTACAAAGAACAGTTTATATTATATATGCAACTATTGTTCTTAAGTAAAACCAAAATTATGAGAGAGAAATTTTCTAGGATGCAAAAATTCTACACGAACGAAGACTTCCTTTTTTTCGTATTTCATCCTTTTATCATTGAATACGTTTTCTTATCAAAAAGTGGAATATGATGAAAGATGCAGCGCGAAAATCTCTACATTTTGCAAACAATAGTTTTATTTTAATTGCGTCATTTTTATTCTGAAAATAAAAGCAAAATTCTCTAAATTACATATCGTAGCTTCGAGATTTGATTGCTCAGAATATTTGTTCATTTTCAAAGAAAAAGTATAAATCAACGTAAGCTTTATACTATAGATTGAAGATATTTCACATTGTATCTTCTGGTATATTTTATTATTTTTTTCACAAAATGTTTTGAAGGATTAAAATATGAAATTCAAAGTTTAGAATACTTCAATGCAAACTGAAGCTTTTAGAAGAGCTGGACGAAAAAACTTTTGGAATGCCCTATGTATGCAATCTACTAATCCTACAGAACATCTCAAGTTTTAGAAAAATTTATGTTTTTCTTCTATAATTTCTGTATATCTACATAGAATGGTAAAAAAAGCTCTTACAACAGGAATTTATCAAGTTTCACCTTCATTGTTTTCATTCTCTATGTTGATCTATTCTAGGAACTATATCTATTACATGTTAAAACTACCAATACGCATTTTTCAATGTATCTATTCCCTCTGGAAAAAAAATAGTTTTACTCTGCATTGCTTATTTATTGTCACTATAATAATACATTTATTTAAAACCAATTACATATTCTGAAAGCCCGTCGAGTTTTCTATCACTTTGTATATTTACTTATTTTTTTTACATTCATTTATTGAAAAATAATTTGAACACAATGAAGACACTCTAATGTCTACATTCACAAAGACTTTATTTTCTCACTGTCATCAAAGTTAGTTTTGTAAATTTTTTATCACTGTGAAATTATTATTTTAGAAAAGCATCTATATATTCTGATAGATCTTAAAATTTTCTATCATACTGTATATTTACTTATTTCTTTATGTTCATTTATTGTAAAGAAAATTTGAGTCGAATGAAAACATACTCAATCGACAAGTGCCAAAAATCTACACTTTTTTGTTACTTTTGTAGTATTATGTTTGAAATTATTTTTCCTGTCGGAAAAATTTTTTAAAAAGCAAATATAGATTTTCTTAGAGCTTGAAATTCTCTATCATTCTATGTATTTTTGTCTCACTTTGCATTCATATACTTCGTTGCATGAATGCGAAGCAAGACTAAAATATACAGAATGATAGAGAATTTCATGCGCTATCAAACGGTGTACTTTCTGTTACATAATTTCTTCCGGTTAATAAATAAAAAAACAGTGAAAAAATGTAGATTTTTGGTACTTGTCGATTGAGGGTGTTTTCATTCGACTCAAATTTTCTTTACAATAAATGAACATAAGGAAATAAATAAATATACAGGATGATAGAGAATTTTAAGATCTATCAGAATATATCGATGCTTTTCTAAAATAAACAGTGAGAAAATAAAGTCTTTGGGAATGTGGACATTAGAGTGTCTTCATTGTGTGTAAATTATTTTTCAATAAATGAATGTAAAAAGATAAGTAAATATACAGAGTGATAGAAAACTCCACGGGCTTTGAGAATATGTAATTAGTTTTAAATAAATGTGTTTTTATAGTGATAATAAATAAGAAATGCAGAGTGAAACTACTTTTTCCAGGGGGATTTATAGAAAACAAATGGCTTTTTGTAAGTTAATATCATTCGCACAGTTGAAATTTGGTCCCTCAAAGTTTGAACCATTTTGAAAGCAAAAAGTGCAACTATAAGAAAAGCGATCTTGTATCAATTGTCTTCTCTTTTCACGCTACATCTTATGGTATATTTTGTTTTTTAATACCATGTAATAATTGATGAAAAAACTGAAATGCAAAATATGACCATTTAAAATATCTCATCCAGTATTTTTTCAGATCAAAAATGTATGTGACAAACTTTCTTTATTCACCTGCTTACGTCTTGAACTAAACCGTTTGTTTTTACATAATAGGTATACTTTTGATATGCTTTTTTTTACAATGATTATTTATTTTTTGATATTACTTAAGTAATTGCAAAAATATATCAATCGGAAAATTACCACGAACTTCTTCTACATACATTATATTTTATAAGAGATAAGTTTGGTTCATTTTCCTACGATAAAAACTTCACTTCGACTTTTTCTTAAAAAATTGGACTTTTTTAATAAGAAGGGGATCTTTCACTGTTGATATCAGATATAGTGATATTCGCAACAGCTTTAATATTCTGATTGTATTCATAAACAATTTTCGCATTGATACGATTGTTAAATTTAATTAAAAGAATCGAATGTTAATCTTACCTGATGATTTTAGTGTATTATTTGATAATTGTAAACTAAAATAAATAATTTAAATTAATTTAATCTAATTTAAAATTCAAACAAATCTTGATGTATATTTTACAATTAATTTTTATTTATACATAGGTAAACAGCTTTAAATAAATAGGAAAGATATGAACTAAATTATTTTCTTTTTTCTATATATGTTGAACTATCGGGTGCGGCATAAATAATGATACCGTCAGTACTTGAATAATATCTCTGCCAATTTTCATCGTAAAGATTTGACATTTGTCTCAAAAGATTCTCCGTTCAATTCTCTACAAAGCCATATGTACAATGAATGCGCAGTATGCAACTGTGAAACCACAGGTAGTCAGTACTGTTATGCTCCGAAAACAACCACTTTCCAATGGATGTTTTCAAAAAGTTAATTGTATCTCTGCTACTGTCTGATTAGACTCGGAGCTACTCTACTGTCAGTTTTCCCATGCCTGCGGGCGTCGTCTTTCTCATAGTAATCAAAACAACTGGTTAAGATAAGACAGTGAGATTTTAGGAGCAGGTTTCGTTGAAAAAAGATTCATCATGAACTATCGATCTTTTTTTTACGCCATACACACGAAAATCGAAGATGTGCACCATGTTTTCATCGATGAAGGGTGATAGAGAAAACAGATTCTTGCACCTTGGTAAAAAACCGGCGGAATTTAACAATAGACATATTATATTTTGGTCTAACTAGACATTTTTGACAGTGAATCCCATTAATAGTATGCCAATAATAGGACATGAGGAAAAAGAGAACAGGTTTTGACTCCAAAGAATTTCAATGAAAAACTTTTTAACTATGCCTCAAAAGTTAGAGCATTGAAAATACTACAGAATGGCATACTCAGCCCTCTTCTATCTAGTCAAAGAGTACTGAAGAATTTTTTAAAGTCAAAATATTAGTTTGGAAAGTGACTGTTTTTGAGGTATAGTAGCACTGATCTCCTTTGGTTTTGTGACTACATGTTATACATCTTTTGCTCATACGGTTTTATAGAGAATTGAACGGAGAATCTTTTGAGACAAAGGTCAAATTTCTACGATGAAAATTGGCAGAAATATTATTCAAGTACTGACAGTATCATTATTTATGCCGCACCCGATAATTAAAACTTCTCTTCTGTTCGAAAAATGATAATTTTCAGACTAAAATTGTGTTTTGTACAGACAAAATTTATAGAAAAAAAAATACTTATACTCTACATAAAATCCTATGTTTGTATAAAAGATTATATTTCACCGAAAAAAATTCAAGTATAACGGAAACCATTGAGGATCTTTTTAATCTACCACAGTTGTCTATTAAGACAATTCAGTATCAGTCACAAACCTATTGTTAATTGCAATTTTTCTTACTACATTGTACACAAACTGCAGTTTTCAAAAGCAATTAAAACTATGATTTCATAGATCTCTTAACTATTATTGCGATATGAGATACGATCTTTACTAAACAACTTGCTGAAAATGCGACTTATCGGAATTTTTCGAAAAAAATTATCTAAGATCTCGATCATCCGTAATTAGCTCAGCTGATTGAGAATACTTCTCACCAAATCGTTGTAAATCTTTGTGAAGTAATATTGATTTTCTAAATTTTTAATAAAATGTAGATGTCTGATGGTCTGTTTAATATTTCGGAACAGCCTCCTACTGTAACTTTCAAAGATCATGATTTTAACCAATTAGATTAAATTACCAACATCACCCCGTTCATTTAATATTTACTTTTTAACTTTTACTATATTTTAAAAAGCACACTTTCAAATAGTTTAGAATAAAAACGAGTTAACGTTTTGCCTTTGGTAGTTTAGTATAACTAGATAATATTCGAGATGTCATTTGTCACAATTTAGCATAACTTTTTCGAAAATAGTTTACTATTAAGAGAGTTAAGATCAGGATTATAATAAGAAAGATAAATTTATTCTTTCAAAAGATATATTTAGAGAGATATTTTTTTAAATATTGTAACTTATAAATAATATAAAATTTTATGAAAATATACAAAAAGATATTAGTGCGAAATATAAGCTTAGAATTAAAATACATATCTGTTCCATATGTATCAATGTACAAGATTATAGTTGAAAAAAACCATGGTTTATTTTTAAACTTAGACCAACTACGCAATCTTTATCTTCATTGTTAACACGGTTTTTCACGTGCTCGATTTTTTGAATTATATTTATGAAAAATAATGAATTTTATTTTAGCACAGGTAATTATGATCTGAACTATTTTTTAAACTTTCTTTGACTATATCTGAGAATAATAATATTACCTGCTTATTGATTTGGATATTGATTGAGAAGTGGCTGAAATAGGGTTGAAAGTTTGTGAAATATCCTTGAAAGAATTCAAATATAATTTTATAGTTTAATTATTAATTAAATAATAAGAAAAGATTGGTTTACTTTTGATGGAGGTTCAAGAAGTGGATATGGTGGTTGAATTTCTTTAAGTTGTATCATATAAAGATCACCTGATTGATCAAGGCAAGAAACAACTTTGAATTGTCGTCCAGGTGGAAGAAGAATTTCATCTTCATTTTGGAAATTTGAATGTTGTCGAATATCTTTTCCACTTGTAGATTCAATAGTAAAAAGAGTTCTTTGTCCTGTTTTACCCAAAAATTGTTCATTATTAAGAACACCCATAGTTGATGTACATGAACTAAATCCCCACCAAATAATTGTTGATCCTATTGGATAATCTTTTCTTACATCACGTTTAATTCCACGATAGACAAATTGATGTGATAATGGAAGACGAAAAAATGCAGTTAAAAATAATTTTAGATAAAGAAACCATGGAATTAATTGTTTTCGATTTTCAGAACGAAGAGTTGCATTTAATACATAATAAAGACACTCTTCTTGTGGTTCCCAATCCATTGAATAAAGCATTATTGAAGCTGATTCATCTAATGAAAGACCATCAAATGGAGGATCATTACATTTCATTTTAGCAACATATGCCATTCGTTTAACCTCAGGTACTAATGTAACTAATGGTTCAACAGCTTCTTCGATTGGGACAAGTGGTTTTCTTTCATAACCTAGAATTGGCATTAACATTCGACGAGGTTCATTAAAAAAATCTGAAATTCGTTGATTATGTTGTATATCAACATTATCAACATATTTTGAAGCCATTTATTAATATAAAAACCGAAGTTGATTCTTAAAAAAACACAAAAATCGATTATATTAAACATTAACTTTTGTCTAAATTGTAATTATAATTTTAATTCTTTGGCAAGCTTTCAGAATACCAACACATTAAAGTATAATTTAAGATATAGATAAGCTTTTGCGAAAAGGTGTGATATATGATCGACTAAAATATCGAATCCTGTAGAGAGGGCGTAAAAGTGCTGGATGGATGCAGTTTTATTATTCAGAGTACCTACAAACTATAGTGCGGCCACATATAAGGAACTTCAAACTTTTTGCTAAAAAAATTGACAGTAATTTTAATTAGTTGTGAGGACAAGAAAATAATTGAATGGATTTTTGACTTCTCTACGGCTAAGTATAGTAATTTAATTCTGAAAATACTGTATTTTCTATAGCAATAACGTATTAATAATCAGTCCCCAAGGTTTGCAATAGCAGGTGTACCTAGCAGAAACAAAAAGCACAGAACATCTGCTACTTGAAAAATACACTCTGTTTTACAGGTTGTTCAGAAAAACAGAGTGTGCATTATACACTTTGCTGAAGAAATTTATAATTTAATTTCACAAGCTTATATACAATATTAAATTAGAGATTAAGTTTATCTAGTACTGAAGTAGATTATGATCTCATGCGTCCAATTTTATCATTGAAAGAAAAATGTATGAATATCTTTTCTATTTTTTAGATTGTGAAAAGTTTATTCAACATACACTTTGGTGCACTTTGCTGACGAGTACAAAGTGCACATATACAGTTTGTTCGTGTTAGTAAAGTGTAAAAAAACATTTTATTTAAGATTTCCATTGCAAACCTTGATCAGTCCCTACTAGATGTATGGATCTTGAAAATCATTCTCTATACACTTTCAGAACTAGATGGACTCACGATTACTACAAAAGGCAATAATAAACATCAATAAAACTAATGTTTTAGTCTCCTAACGTAATTCGACAAAAGTTTTCACTTTATTTACATCATTTTGGTTTCCTTAGTTATTCTAGCAGAATAAATGTTTTTTGAGTTATAATTATAATTCAGATAAGAATTTATTTTTGATCTTTTTTTATTCGTTCCAGTTCAACATAAAGCTCATCGATGCGGTTCGTTTGACTCCTGGCTAAATTCTATCTATGCATTATCTATTGCTTTTCATTAACCTTAATCTTGAAAACTATTAGCAACTAAATACGCATGTAACAAACATCGTCTGTGAAATTCTCTATAAAACTTTATGAAAAGAGATGTTTGAGCGATTAACTATGGAAGTATATCCGATCAACATTGAAATGCTCCAAAATGACGCACTTTCAATACACTCGTTAACATATTAACGATTTTGCGTCATTCTTTGAATTCATATAAAAAGACTAAATGGGCCATTTTTTAGCCCATGAGTAGATCTATCAGTTCAGCAAGTACCGTTTTTTGACATACACTAAATTTACTTGAAGAAAATCCTTTTTTTGTTCCGTTCTATTCACGCTCTGAGAATCCTTCATTAAGTTTCATCGTAATTTTAATTTTGTTGTCATAAATGGAAAATTACTACATGGGTAAATTTATTACTGAGTTGAAGAGAAACGTCTGCTTTATGAGATCCATGGGCGACGGAATGTTTTAAATCTTGGGTAGGCTCGATATTTTTTATAAGACTCTTACCGACAGCATAAAAATACGGAGATACTTTTTTTATGCTATGCTGTTCAAATGAAACAGAATTATTACTGTTTATTTCGAACTCAAATTTATTAATGCATAACATTAGTGCAGGTCAGAAATGAGTTTGCAACCTATAATAGAAATTTTCTTTTTAAGAAGCTATTAAACTTTCGCCTTGTCTTAATCGAATAGTAACCTTGAAACATCGTCCATTGGATGCAACATTTTTGGATCCGAATCTAGGTAGATAGTCTTCGAACTCTCAATCTAACAATTATGTGAAATATTCTAGATTTTTTTGATTAGGGATGCAACGGTGACGAATCGTCACCGCTTGATCGTACGAATCGGTAACCGGTCCACCGAAAACCGGTCCACCGAAAACCGGTATGAACCGGTAACCGGTCCACCGAAAACCGGTACGAACCGATAACCGCTCTACCGAAAACCGGTACGAGCCGATAACCGCTCCACCGAAAACCGGTATGAACCGGTAACCGGTCCACCGAAAACCGGTACGAGCCGATAACCGCTCCACCGAAAACCGGTACGAACCGATAACCGCTCCACCGAAAACCGGTACGAGCCAATAACCGCTCCACCGAAAACCGGTACGAACCGGTAACCGGTCCACCGAAAACCGGTACGAACCGAAAACCGTTGCGCCGAAAACCGGTAGAAACCGGTTATCGTTCAACTTTTAGCAGAGTATATTCTCTCGACTATAAGGGGAGGCTTATGAAAAATATAGTCTCTTCGTGCATTTGTGTCAGGATCAAAGGACAAACAAGATTAGATCAACAATTTTCGAAACTTGGGGTTAGTCTTCCTTTGTATTTCGGACGTCTCAGAGGTCCTCAAGCTGTATATTAGGAGGCTACCCTTGGGGTCTCAAGTGCTATACTATGGAGCTGCCCTTGGGTCCTCACGCAAAGGAACCAAGAAAAATTTTTTTTCATAAAGGCCTTCTTACTGTAGAGGGAATATGCTCTGCTAAAAGTTGAACGATAACCGGTTGCTACCGGTTTTCGGTGGAACGGTTTTCGGTTCGTACCGGTTTTCGGTGGAACGGTTTTCGGTTCGTACCGGTTTTCGGTGGAACGGTTTTCGGTTCGTACCGATTTTCGGTGGAACGGTTTTCGGTTGATACCGGTTTTCGGTGGAACGGTTTTCGGTTGATACCGGTTTTCGGTGGAACGGTTTTCGGTTCGTACCGGTTTTTGGTGGACCGGTTACCGATTAGGCCGGTTTTCGTCACCGTTGCATCCCTATTTTTGATTAATTTCCGTTGACCAACATATCTTACATATTTTTCAAACAATTTTGATGATAATCTCGTAATAACCAAGTTATAAATGGCTGTTATGTGCTGCTAGAGTCTACTACGTCTAAATTTTACGACTTCTCCCTCGATTCACATCTGACTCTGGCAACAAAAAAAAATCTTAGATCCAACTAAAACACAGGATAAAAATGTCAGGCCAAGGAAGCTTACTTTTAAACCTGTTACTTACTACATCTCTAAGAGTGAAAAATGTGAATGTGGATCCGAATATTTGTGAATTTAGCGCGCGTATATGACGCTAAACTTCCAGGAACAAAACTCATCATTGACATGTCTGTCTAGGAACTATATGGAGCTTTATGGTAAAAAAGGCAAAAAAAGCATATACACGCGTATTGGAGCACTTGAAAATTCGTAAAACATATTGACAAATGCGTTGATATTCTGTGATTAGGAAACTGCAAGAAAAGAAAATTCTGACATCCCTAGAGAAAGAAGAATGTCTATTCTACTATCATCATGACTTTAAAAGAATAGACTATAAATACAAATCTTTTTAGAATTCTTCTAGTCTTATTATGATCAATAAATACATTGTACATCCTAATGGAGGTATATATTACATTTAGAGATCTTCTTTCATGAGCTGATCTGAATCGAAAAATTCATTTATGATAGATTACTAACAAGAACTAAATATATACATTTCAAAGACATTCTTTTAAGGAAAAAAAATCAATCGGTATTTACCTTCAATCTTTTTACTGTTGTTTCGTTGTTCTGTTTAATAAAACGTACAAAAAAGAAATGATGCGTTTATTAATCAACTATTTCGTTATTCTTATTTTCTCTTTCAATTTTTTTTTCGTCGATTGCAAAATTCAGTTGTAATATTGACATTTCATTCTTTGATCAAAAATTCATGCATTGTTAGTTCTTTTTTTCCAGCATATAACATAGCAACGTGCAGAAATGATTAAAGAGGAGAAATATTTTTATTAAAGATCGAATGTAAATTTATTTATAAGTATTTAAACGGTTTGAATATTTCTATTACGAAATTTTGTTTAACTACATTATCATGATGAACTGAAATAATCATTTATATATAATTACATCTATAATAAGTGGCAATAATGAAACATCAATAATAAAATTATTTTAACATGAAAACAAAAAAATATCGATATTTTCAACAATAATTATTACATTCATTTTTAGAAAAAGAACACATAATTACAACTAAAATATCGATAAAATTACTAAGCATAAAAGAAATTATTTTTTTGTAAGTTATTCAATTCGAAAAATATTTTTTATTTTCTTTGAATAATTAAAACTTCAAAATGAATGTGTTTTATATATGATTCATGTAAAATTGAAATATTTATTTAATTATATTATTTCTTAATAAATATGAAAGATGAGTTTGTTTTTTTCTTTTCATTTCCATTATCTGAGATAAATGAAAAACTTGCTCTATATTATGAATAATTCATAAAATCTCATGTCATGAAAATCGGGCAAAAATCGTCCAAAATGGTGATTTTTACATGTAAGGAAAGTTAGCAGCCGATTCGAGTATTTCCCATGACTATTCGCCTCAGCGACTAAGCCCCAAAAGATAAGTAGTAAGCCACCTACAACTCAGCAAGCCCTATCCAACAATAATAAAAAATCCCCAAAAAACCAAAATCATCCAAAAATCCTATAGAAAAACACTATCGTTTTCCTTTCAACTTATGACGATTCGTCTGACTACATAAGCCTTCAGTAACAACTACATCATCCGATGCAGAATTTCAAGCTTTTTCGAATGGTATATGTCTTGCATTCTTCAACTCAAATATAGTACCACTTTCATAGGGAAAATCTCTGAAAATATTAGTATAGGGATGACTTTGGGGAGGTATTCGCTCTGACTATTCGTTCAGGCACATGAACCACTGACAGTTCATGTATCTATCGATGCAGAATTTGAAGCTCTATCCAATGGTATATGTCTTGCAAAACTAAACGCAAATATAGTAGCCCTTTCGTTGATATAAGTTTGCAAGACTTTACAATAATGAGTATTTGGAATGTGTATTTAGAATGGGTATTCGGTATGAGTGTTCGTTTATGTGGATCTTCACCATTGTTGTCATCGTTCTTTTGACGCTTAAGTACTTTGAGCATTATTCAATATATTAATCCTGAAAGAAGACACATCACTAGCCGCTAGTTGCGAATTTCTAACGTTGTACGGATATAACTAGTATAATTTCTTATTGACTCAAAACGTCAAAAATGTTTTGTGAAATATAGTACCGTACAGTGGTACATGATGCTGTCTACCTTTTTGCTTCAATTATATAATTTTCAAACAATCAGATCAAACTTTATTCCATTTTTACAAACCGAGAAACGTCGATCTCTCGAACCCACTTATATTCTGGTTTACAGTATAGAGAATTAGTTATCATACCTGAAACTGACTTACGTTTAACAATTCAATACGATAGTGGTGGAGATGAAAATAATATTTATTATATGCCAAAGTATAGAACTGATTCTATTTGTTATTAGATCAAAGCATATAGAACAAATCAGAAAGCTATAATTTTTTTTTCGTGTTCTTTCAATGTTTCACATTTCAAACATTAATTAGTATAATTAACATACAGACAGATAAACAATTGAACAATTAAAAGAACATGCTTTGTAACTTCACTCACAATCGTTGTATTAAATTTTCTTGATCAGTTTTGAATTGTTTTATCATACTCTACATACGACATGCATAAAGAGAAAGACACTTCATCGTGATGGAATATTTTGCTACATCTTATAATACATTCATCAACATCCATGTTTTAATTAAATTGTTTCGTTCATAAATGCTGTGAAATTTTTCATAAAATGTGCTCACATCTATAATGTTTGTTTACAAAAACCAACAGTTCGTCTGTGAGTACTCATCCTTGGAACACTAGGAGTGTTACTTTATATTAATGTTATGAGAAAAGATAAATATAATCTTTATATTTTAAAATCTTTCCTCTTTATAAAATAAATATAAATAAGTTTTTAATTTATCAAAATAAAATGACCGCAATGAGAATTTTTGTTCTCCACAAAATAAAAAAAAATAACTTTATTATTCATCTTAATAAAATGAATATAATCAGAATCTTTATTTTCAAAAACAATAAAAGCAGGAACACAAAAGATTTGTTTCTATCAAAGTCTAGTTTTTCATTTTGATCAAGTAGCTAATAAAATATCATCAGATAAGACTTACGGAAACATTTTCGCATATATATGTTTTCATCTATCATACTTATCTTTTAGTAATTTCACAAAAAGAACTGGTGCCAGGCGTGAAATGGAATATTCATTAATATATTCTCTTAGTTCACTAAGTATTTGTGTACTTACTATAGTGCACGGAAGTACTTCTTTCTTTATTTCAACTTATTTTTCAAAATAAAAATTTTAATTTACATTTATCATTTAAAAATGAAGATTTTGCTTACACTTATTCTTTTTGATACACAAAAAATATAAAGTAACATCCCTACGCATGATTCAAACTTTGAATTCGTCCAAATGTATCAATTGGGAAAAAACTCGTCACTGGCTTATGTTCACAAACGAATAGTGATGTCGAATACCTCGCAGAAGTGGTAAATATACTAAGATTTTCCGATGTTTTACCAATGCAAGTGACATTATATTTGTGGTGAGGTGTGGAAGACATATACCATTCGATAGAGCTTCAAATTCTTCATCCGATGATGTAGTTGTTACTGAAGGCTTATGTAGTCAGACGAATCGTCATAAGTTGAAAGGAAAACGGTAGTGTTTTCTATAGGATTTTTCGATGATTTCCGTTTTTTTGGGGAATTTTTTGTTATCATTGGATAGAGCTTGCTGAGTTGTAGGTGGCTTACTACTTATCTTTTGTGGTTTAATCGTTGAGGCGAATAGTCATGGGAAATACTCGAATCGACTGCTAACTTTCCTTACATGATTTTTCACGGCAAATCTGAAATATTAAAAGAATCTAATTCGAAATATGTTAGTTGGGCATTCAATACTACTCATAAAAGTAAACTACGAGGAAGATAACAACATGGAAAACACAGATAGCACAACCTAAAACTACAAGTACAGCCGATTCAAATCCTCGGCCTCGATTACGTTTGGTAAACAACATGAAAAAAATTTTTTTCTTAAAAAAACCCATTCTTTGTGTAAAAAAATCAACCTCAAAAAAATTTTAAAAAGCTTACATCATCAATCGATTCTCCAACCCCAAAAATCTATGTATCGAAGTTTTTCTTAGAATTATTGATGAGTTTTCATTAGTTTAGCGAATATTTAATTCTGATTGGCTTGGTCGGACAGACAAACTTTAAGCATTTTAGCCTGCGTATTTAAACACTCTATAACCCTTTCTTTCAGAAAAGGGAATAAATTTAATTTTTCTGATGTAGTTTTATTTAAACGGACTCCTACTAAGAAATCAGTATGTTATTCTCTTCTGTATTACGTATTGTTCTCTCCAGCATAGATGTTTGATTGAGTTATCTACTTTCTCACTACAAACTACTATTTTGTTTTTCATCTTCAGCATAGAACCATGTATAACGCATCTACAGCTCTAGTGATACTTCTGTTTATGCTCAAACAGACTAATCTATCAGTTTATGTTACAACACTTTTATTAGAACAAAAGCAGTATCCTCCTTTTTTCCTCCTTTTCCGAACACTATCCTCCAAAATTTTTTTTCGAAAATCCTCCTAATTCCTCCATTTTCGCAAATGATCGTTCACACACCAGAGGTGGTCTCTATAATTTTTCAAGAGCAATCTAGAAGCGTCCTTATAACTGTTCATATCATATATGGGAGTAGTCTATATAATTTTTCAAGGGCTAATTAGTGGTAGTCCTAATGATATTGTAAGAACTACCTCTAGGCAGCCTTTTGAGATTTATAAAGAGTATCTCCAGTTAGATCCTGAAATGTTGTAAAGACAGCTTGTACATAGCCCCTGAAAAGTTGTAAGGATAGTCTGTAGATAATCCCTGAAAAGTTATAAAAACTACTCTAAGGTATCTTATCAACATTGGGTCGACTAGTGCATATCAGACGTCATTTTAACAATCGACTATATTAGAATTATTACCCACATGTTATATCCATATTCTAGCATGACTAAGATCAAGACTAGGCCTAACTTATGCTAAGTGAGATCGAGACTGACCAAGACCGAGGCCTCGGTCGAGACCGAGATCGAGAGTCTCGGTTTGGTTTCGGGCTCGGTACATCCCTAATCGGAGTCGAGGAATCCGAATCTGATGTTAGCTTTTTTAAATTTTTTTGCAGACCACTTCTTTTACATAAAGAACCACTTTTTTTTACAAAAAAGATTTTTTTAATAAGGATTAACCGAAGAGTAATCAGGATCGAGGAATGCATATCTGAAGTCAGTTTTCTAAGAATTTTTTGAAGCGTAATTTTTTAAACAAACGACAAACTTTTAACAAAAAAAATTTGTTTTTATAAAGTTTGATCAAAGGCAATTGAGGTGAAGAAACTTGAATCTGAAATCTGTATTTTTAATTTTATAAATGAATAGCTTAACGGGAGTTTAGAAACACAATTTCTACGAGAAAGAGCTGCGCGAGTCTTTGGATGAACGTTACTTGTTCTATCTAAAGTATAAATATAAACAAATATTATTGTTGAATTTCAATATTTATTTATTCAGTTTCACTATTTATTATTGACAAATTTTCTTCTTTTTAAAAATATTTTTTCAAATGATATTACAAGTGATGCGTATGGAAGGATAAATGAATAAATGATATTGATCGAATCTACTCGCTATATTTGTTATTAAAAGTCAATATAAATTTGATTTATAAAATTTTAAATTATTATTTAACATTTATTTTTTTTTATTTTTCTACGAAATAATTAAGAGAATATCAATGAATTCATCAAAACAATCGAACTATTCGATAAAATTCAATTTTGTTTATTTTTAATTTTTCCAAATGTAAAAGAAACTGAACAACTATTTAATTAGAAGATAATATTTTGTTTATATGTGATTGTCTCTTAAATGTATGGATCAAATTAAATAATAATAGAAATAACGGCAATCATTCTATTTTATCGATATTATTAAAAATTCAATGTTTCGAACATCTAATGAAGAAGATATCCGAAGTGTTCACTTGATGTAGTGCTCATAATTTGATCACAAATAGACCTCAATATAACTAGCAAAAGTCCAAAAGGATCCGTGCTCATGGCTCTGTAGTTAAAATTTATGACCACACCATGTTCGTACAAAATATGTATGAGAAGCGTGATTTTTATTCTTTTTTTAAAAGTCGTTTGACTTGAATAATAACATTTTTTTTTGGCAATAGTGCCATATAGAATTACGTAGATTTGTGCAGTCTTTCATTTCTATCGTGTTATGCGCAATAAGAAAGAATGTAATGAATAGTTCACAAGTCTACCAGATTAGTTGTTTTTCTTCATGTACTCTCACAAAAGTAAAATGATAAACGCTGTTTTTAGATTTAACATAATAATCATATGCAGCGAATAGAATAATTTTAAATCAATAAACTATTGATTTTAGAAAATAATACTTATTTTTATTCTATTTTCTTCTTCTTAAACTAAATAAATGAATAAGGAAGAAAAATAAAACAAAAGCAGAGAAATAAAGAAAATATGATAATAAATGAGTTTAATAGCAATATGAATATCAGTTGTTTTTTCTTCTTTTCTTTTTTATTTAAGTTGAATTTTCGATTATCTTCAGAACTATGTTGATGTTGAGATGATAATAAATTGTAATAGTTGTAACAAATTCATAATCATTATATAATAAAAATACAAATAATTAATTATATTTAATTAAAAGAAGAAAAAACAACTGATACTCATATTGTTATTAAACTCATTTATCATCATGTTTTCTTTAGTTCTCTGTTTTTTGTTTTATTTTTCTTCCTTATTCATTTATTTAGTTTAAGAAGAAGAAAATAGAATAAAAATAAGTATTATTTTCTAAAATCAATAGTTTATTGATTTAAAATTATTCTATTCGTTGTATATGATTATTATGTTAAATCTACTAAGGATCATGTAAAGATTTTAATAGATTTTCACTAAGATTTAAACCAAATCTTCACATAAAGATCCTTTCAGGATTTAGAAGCACATCTGACGAGGATCTTGGCAAGAAAACCATATGATCAGTCATAACTTGAAATTGATTCATTCTGCCAAACTACGATCAGGACCCTGCTGAGAACTGTACAAGAATCAGCATTATCATATCTGGTAAGACGATACTATTCCCAATTATGATCTGGATGGAAATTCATAAGGATATAGTTAGGATCTTTGCAACTTTCTATTTATTCAACTGAACATTGTTCTTTTCTGAAGAATACTTCCAGTGAGGTAAATATAAGTCCTTCTTAATATTGCGTTAGAATTTCTTCAAGTTTCTGTTAAGATCTTTTTGTGGATTGAGAATTCAGATTCCTATAAGGATTTACTCTGGATTCTTTTTAGGAATTTGAGAAAAAATATTAAAAGGTTTCAGTCTAGATTTTTTTTGGATCGCACAAGGGTTTGTTCAAGAGCAAGCATTTTCAATCCTTCACATAAACTGTAAGTACTACCTTGGAAATAATGTTTTGTCAGGAGGATACCACTATAATTTCAAATATAGTCAATAAGGAGTTTTACACCAAATGAAAGTTCGCTGAAAACTGGATTTATTTCCATATCGCTTATTTTTCATCAAAACTGTCGGTTAGAAACGGATTCGTCGCTTACAAATGTAAAGAGGCGTGGTTTTGACTTAAATCTGACAATTCTCTAAGATTTAGAAACATATTTGTTTGCTTAAAAACGAAAGTATATTAAGTAACAGAATGGGACAAGATTGCGGTTGACCGATGGTTTTAGCGACATGGATTGGTACTAAAAAGTAAGAGTTATCGAAATTTTTTAATGCCCAACTTGAGAAGTTTTCAGAAATTTTATACTTTTGTTTGTGATTCAGAAAATGAAGATGCTAGTAATTTAAAAATGGAGTGACATTTTTTCTTGGACATTTGTACATAATTGATAGGGCTCGTCGAGATCTATAAACTTAAATATATTAAAAACATATCAAGTCATTTTTCTTGGATAAATAGTTCAAAAAACTACTTGAAAAAACCTTATCAATGTCAAAAGACTCATTTTTTTTACCTGAAAGAAAAATGATCGACTTTTCAATCAATTTACTTTTTTTCATTGATTTTACCATCAGATACGCTTCAAAACATATGTATTAGATATATCGTTAAAAATTGCGTTTAATAAGTATGTTTCGACACATCTGATGGTAAAATTAATGAGAAAAGGTAAATTGATTAAAAAGTAGAGCACTTTTTTCTAACTAAAAAGAAATAAGTTTTTTAACATTGAGAAAGCTTTTTCAAGTAGTTGTTGAACCATTTATCTGAGAAAAATAGCTTAAAATGTTTTTAATATGAATAGGTTTATTAAGATTAAAAACACGATTCTCGTCGGATCTTGTCAGAATTTTGATACTTTTTATTAAATACTTTTTAAAAACCATCCAGGATATGTATCTTACACCACTATACTTCTGTCTTACTATAACGAAAGAACTTGTCAGGAATCTGCTGTGAGGCATGGCTTAAAGCTTTTTAGTGTATCACATAGAGTATTGATCTCTAGACCTTTGATTCATGGACTGTGTTCTCATTTAGAAATGATGTAGGAAGTCGTTTTTAGGGTTCTTTTAAAATTTAATAATAATTTTTTTTAGAAATAATTTAATCGATTCAAATTATTATTTATTTATATGTTATTAATCATTCTTATCGTCGATACAATTAAATTTTTTATTTGTTCATGATAAGTCAATTCAAAGTATATTTAAATGCATTTTGTATGTTTTATTTAATTATGTTCATATGCACACGAATAGCTAGTGAGAACCATAAATGATGTGTTAAGGATTCTGATAAAATTTAGTGACAAGATTTTAGTTGAGATCCTGATGTAAACCTAAACAAATCTTAACAAAAAACAACTTTCTTATAATCTTTTCAAGGATCTAGACAAAATCCTGGCATAATTCTTCATCGACTACTGAAGTTGAAAAATCCTAGATTCAGAATGCTGAGAGATCCTTCCAGGATTTCTCAAGGAATGATCAGGATTGAGTCTAGAGTTATCAATTATGCACAAATATCCAAAAGAAAATTTCTTAAATTTGACATTAAAAGGTTTTGATAACTCTTACTCTAATTAGTACCAATGGATCCCGTTTTCAACAAGCTTTCATTTGGTATAAAACTCGTTTTTTCAGATAAATTAAAGGCAGATACGATACAATAGTTTTTTCAATTGAAATAAATATTTTAAAAGAATTTTTTTCTGAAATTTTTCCACAAAATATTTAGATAAAAATTAAGATAGTCAAAGTTGAATCTATATCTATTAACATGGCACATTCAATCGGGTAAGTTGATCAGTATATAAACTGAAGATCTAGAGATTAATACTGTATGTGTTCACTCCTTTTCTATTCTGTTTAGATAATCGTGCAAAGATTCTGCCAAGAAATATGATAATATTATAGATGAAATCTACGAAAATCCTGGTAGACTCCTTCTTAGGTCTTATTTGAATCATGTACAAATTTGATAGATTTCATGATTAAATGCTTCTTTCAAGATTTTTGAGATTTCTTGGCCAAGTTCATGATGTTAAATCCAGTGGTAAATTGTTCAGGATCATGATTAAATCCTGTTTCAGTTCTGCGATGATTTTGAAATTCCGTGGCTAGACACTTTCTTCAAGATTTCATCGATATGTGAAGGAGATCTGGAAAGGAAACATCAAAGAGTTTTTCTAAAGTAGGATATACTTGAGCTCGGATCAGTTTTTAAACTGAAAAAATATGTTAAAGTATAGCAATGGCAAATTTCTGATTTCTTCATATGTCTATTCTAAATTTTATTCAAATAAATAATAACAAAAATCAATACTTAAAATGAAGTATTTATCATTTTCTAATTCCTAGTAAAAAATATATTTCTGTTCAGAAAATATCTGATATTTGCTTTGTTAATAGATATCAATGAATAATAAACATTATTAATCAATATTTAATTTAATTTACAAATTTTTATTTATATCAAAGTATTCTTCAAGGAAATTAGAATATTTTAATTGACCATGTTATTTATTGAATTTGATGATCAATTATATTTTTATTTAAATATATACATTTAACAAAAAATAAAATCTTATGATTAAATAATATTTACTGATAAATAGAAGGTTAATGGTAGAAATAAATATTGTGATTAGTATGAAAATTTATATAATTTAATTTAGCAAATTCCAACTTGAGATTTTTGATAGACAACACCATTCATCAACATGATATTGGCATATGAGCCGTTTGTAGGACGTTGATATTGAACTGTTATAAGTGTTTCAGTTTCTATTATAGCATCTCCTGCGTGTCCAAAAGCTTTTTTCAAATCTGCTCTAGTCCAGTTGAATAAAATTGAGTTGTATTGAGCTCGTGTCATAGTATTGGTAGGACATGAATCAATATAAATAATAGCAAGAGCTACGATGAGTAGAATTGCGATTATTTGTTTTGTAAATGAAATCATCTAAATAATCGAAAATGGTATTATTATTTGTAAAAATTTCATATAACAAACCGTTTATAATGATATTTTTTGCTTTGAAATTATTCGTTATATTGAATACTGTATATAACTGTATTATAACGGGTGGCCCATAATAAATGGGTCACTTTTGCGTTTCATTTTTCTATTACTTAACACGTTGTTTTAAAAAAAACAAAATATGCCACAAGATGCAGCGTGAAAAGTTCTACAATCTACAAAGTAAAG
>JAJEKB010021945.1:127337-179996 GCA_022393335.1 Macrotrachela quadricornifera | reverse complement strand
ATATGTTTTGCATTTTCCCTCCTTTTATCAATATATAGATTTTTTTTTCCTTTTTCTCTTCTTCTTCTTCTTTTTTTTCTAATGTCTATTTAATCGACGAATGAACAAATATCTAAATAAAATGACCCATTCGAAAGGTCATCTATAATACTAACCAATTATCTTATTTAAACAGATTATTTTTATAATAAATATAATACTAGTGTTATTCTCTTTTAAACAATTTTCATTGTATTGTTTTATAGTTGACTAGTGACATCATTTTAAAATAAATTTTTGAGAAAATCTTCAATTTTATAATTATTCTCAATATTTAGATATATATATATATATATTGGTCTCTAATTTGAAAATAAATTGATCAATGAAAAGATCGATGTAGTCAAAATGCATTATTTTAGCACATTTTTACAAAAAGATATATGTCGCTTGTGTATTTAGAAAATTAAATCTTAATAGATTTATTTTAAGAGATGATATATTGATATTATCTTAAAGAAGATTATATTCATATGTATTAAATTAACAATTAATGATGCATAGGATAAATTTTGTATTAATGAATATTATCTTATCTTGATTGATGAATTTCTTTATAATGAAATTTATGAGAAGAATATTAAATATATTTGAAAGTTTTTTTATTCATTTATTCATTTTATATTTTATTTTTGATAATTAATTATACTTGATTTTTTTTAATAGATGTCGCATTTAATTAGAATTACTTTTATAAATATATAATGTATAAGATATGAAATAATCTATGATTGTATTAATAAAAAAAATTCTATGAAAAATATTTATTAAAATGAGTTTGTGAATTCTTAAACGAAAAATTTTATGATAGATGGTTTTATTGTTTGAATATGATCATATGGAGATTTTATACAACTTGATTTTAATGAGAATGACAATATTTCAATAGAAATATATAGAAAATATTAACCATTTAACGAATTGAAAAAGATAGAAAAAATAGTATTAGAAAACGAATAAAATTTTATATTAATGTGCAATGATGATACTTTTAAAGAGTATATATAAGAATATTTTTCTTTCAAATAAAAATCTAAATGTTGATCAATTCGAATGATAAGTGATGAAAAATACACAACTTTAGTTTTCTTATACAACTCGATAAGTTCTTTCTAGTGAGAGAAGTAGCAGTTGTCTGCAGACTCGCTCAGCGTTTCATCCTAGAACCATCTGGTGAAAGCCTTTGTTAGATTATTTATCTATACAAATTCTAAAAGTGACATGGTAAAGAAAATGCACTTAATTAAGAATTACCAAGGCAGAATTTTGACTTCTCGTGTAAGATAGTTTTTGATGAAATTTTGTAGAAAAAGTATACGTTTAGTAGCAGTAAAGAAGAAAAGCAAACATTAATCTTGAACTCAGATTTCTTACTATATAATATTTTCGACCATATCTTATTGAAGCTATCAAAAATGAATATCTCATTTATTAAAACAAAATAATTATTAGAAACTATGCTCAGACTTATCCGGTCCACCATCAAGATTAACTTTGGACAAATTTTTAGAGAAAATTAGTACATAATGTCTAGTTGGTTAATAGTTATTGAAGAATTAATCCTTTGAAAAATTAATCTCAAATTTACATTCTATGCCCTGATATACCCCTGATCAACTTTATGCAAAATATAATTAAATGAGAATCAGTTAATAACTAATTTGATAATACTAACCACATAGTTAAACATCCCAGACTCGATTAGCTTTCAGTCAAACTTTATACGTGACAATTAATTATTGATGATTTATCAATCAGTGAATAAATAAATAAAACTTCCTATATATTAAAAATCACCGAGCTGGATTATCTTTGCATCAAGTTCTATGCAAAATATTAATACCAAATAATCAATTAATGATTATTCAATAATTGGTTAATTGCTAGGTAAGAGGTGTCATGTGATCAATGACAAAGTTTGCATACAATAAAATTATTTTTTCACATGCGCTATATAATTTGAAACCCCATGAGAAATAAGGGCATAACTCAAACTTTTAGCTTTTTCCAAACCCTCCAAAGAGATATAAAACTGTCTTTCACCATAAACTCAAAAATGTTATATAAATTGTTTAAAATTTTTAATAAATTTTTGAACAAAATTGTTCAACATCTAACATCAACGTATATAACTATTAAAAATCAGTATTCTTAGGTATCAATTAATGCATCTTAATTGAATCTTTCAAATGCACTATCAAAGAAAAAGATTCTCAGATAGAAATAGCGTTTATACAATCTTTAATGTGTCAGTTATTAGCAAGGTGAAAACAACCCATAACGGATCCTATAAACACCCGAAACAAGTCAAATCATCCCTAATCACTCTTACGAGGAAGGTACCCGAAGTGTTCACTCGATTTAGGGCTCATATTTTGCCCATAAGCAGGGCTCTATGTCACTAGCTAAACCCTAGAAGAACTCGTGCCCACGGGCAGTTAGAGTCGACTTATGACCGTTTCACTGAATTTTTGCCTTCAGACAGTGCAATCATCAAAAATTCGAAAGCCGGTATTTAGACCTGAAACTTCGCCTATAGGGAGGTATCATGACTGTAAAAATGTGCTAAAAATTTCAGTCTAAACTAATGATTCATCATCGAGGTATTCAGTTATCGAAACTGGTTAGTTTTCTGATTTTTCTACAAACATATGGGTGTTTTTTAAATGTTCAGTATCTCGATGATGAAGCACTAGTTTAAATTGAAATTTTTAGGTCATTCTTACAATCATGATATCTCTCTATAGGCGACGTTTCAGGTCTAAATACCGGCTTTCGAATTTTTGATGATTGCACTGTCTGAAGGCAAAAATTCAGTGAAACGGTCATAAGTCGACTCTAACTGCCCATGGGCACGAGTTCTTCTAGGATTTAGCTAGTGACATAGAGGCCTACTTATGGGTAAAATATGAGCCCTAAGTCGGGTGAACACTTCGGGTACCTCCCTCGTTAGTCAATAATCAGCTATTACCCTTCCGTATTTGACACAATCAATCAGCCGAATCTTTCAACGAATAACTATCGGCTCTTTAATATTCGAAGGTGTTATTCGTAGTAGAAAGGATTTTACCAAGAAAAACTCAAGATAGATATATAACAATCGATAAAACTCGTCGGCTCGTATAAGGCAAACTCATTTTTATATCTAACAAAGTCAATCCAGCGAATTTAAGGCTGAATTATCAGCGAAGTCTTAGCATTGAATCGAGTTTTACCCTGTTAAATATATTTTAAGATGTAAAAACTAATTTAACTATGTACCATTCGATACATCTTGCTGATTTATATAAGGCACAGTAACTCTCATATTTTAGACAATGAACAGAACAAAACTTTCGATAAATTAGTCTTGAGTTCTTAACATAGGACTGGTTTTCGGGTGTCGAAAGCATTTTCTCATATCAAACTCAACACAAATCTATACTATAACATAGAGCTCATCAACTTCTACATGACACAAACATTTTCATATTCAACATCGTCAATAATACGAATCGCAAAGTACAGCATTTTGCACTTGATATAAGTGGATAGAACATTTAACCGTAAGTAACATTTTAAGACGTCAAAAATAGCTGAATCATATGCCATTCGATAAACTTCGTCCGGTTCTATAAAATACAATCACATTCATACTTAATACGATAATTTATCCGACTCTCAAGAAACATAAATCTAAAAATCATATCATCGAGACTACAATCTAACTGTCGGAAGCGTTTTCGAAATTCAAATTCGGTCGAATCGTGTCAGATTGTATAGAGTTCGTCGAGTTACATAAGACACAGACATTTTCATACTTGACACAAACAACTAAGAGAATCTCAGGATGACTTTGTCTTTAGTTCATATCATTCGGACTGGTATTCAGCTGTTTTGAGATGTTTTATCGCTTTAAGACTAATCGAATTATACATCATTCGATAGAGCTCCACAGTGGGCAACTTTCGTATACCAGGCGGACATGTAAGTTTCATGCTCTGAAATGGAATTTTGTTTCTTAGAAGTGATTATATATCACTTAGAAAATCATCTTTAAGCAAATAAAACACTTTTTGAAACAAAAAAATTTTCGCGAAAATCCACCTGTGGGGCAGCCTTGCCAAAATTTTCGAAAAAAAGTTTTTATTAGAAAATACATTGTGTCACACATCTTTCGACGCAGTTTGCCACGGTGATTCCGAAAAATCACCTTAGTTTCTCAGTAAGATGTTATTTTAAGGATAAAAGAAGAGATTTAGTGAGCCACAAGAAGGAATTGGGGTAAAACATCAGGATTTTCTTAGGAATTCCTAGCATAGTATATGCTCTCTGATGCGATATGATGCACATAGTTAACGAAAATTTAATATAGATGAACACAGTGAGTAAATGGCTGAGTTCTATTGAATGAGAACTCTTTATAATGCTCGAAAAATAGGGAATGACTCATTTTTTTAGCTTTCCTTGCACGAAGGGCAAAAATGTTTTTTCGAAAAAATGCTTTTTATTACATATGGTTAGATTCAGCTCGACGAGCTGATTCCGAATATCACCTTAGTTTTGCACCAAAATGATGCCTTGTTTTAAAAAATAGGAATTCGAGAGCAAAAACCTCATTTTTTAGGGGACTCATAGCACCGATTAAGCTCATCAATGCGAAGTCGCGCTATGGTCAATGATGAATCAGACTTGGAAGAATAGTTAGTGAAAGTTTGAAATTAATTGTACTTAAACTCTTTGCAGCGTTTAAAAACTATGGAAAGGCTGTTTTTTAAAACCTTGTCGGGCGCAGGAACACTTTTTTTTGAGAAACACTTCTTGTTATATATGATTCGATGCAGTTCGATGAGCTGATTCCGAATATGACCTTAATTTTGCGTCAAAATGTTCTCATCTTCTCAAAACTAGCCGTTCCTGGGCAGAAACCCGGTTTTTTGGGAGACCTCTAGCTCGGCCTGTGTTCACTGATCCAACATCGCGCTATGATCAATGATAAATCATACATTGGAGAATGATCGGTGAAAATTTCAGCTCAATCGGATGAAAATTCTTTATAGTGTTCAGAAAATACAGTATGACCTATTTTCGGCCCAATAATCACTTTTTTTCTATTTCATTTTTGGTTCAATCGAAATCATTTTTTCATGTAATATAGCTTATGGATCAGTCATTCGTTTCAGATAGTTTTCTTTTTAAAATGTTTTGATAAGTTGAGAAAAGCAATGATCTCCGTATAATTATCGATTTATGAGCAATTTTTTGACACTGGTTTTTTCCAAGAGTATGACTCGATTTCTGGAAATCTAGTTTTAGGGTAAGATAGACTAACCATAGACTTATTCATTCCGATATTTGAACTTTCGAAAATAGAACTTTCGATCATGTCCGTCTGGTTACCCACTGTGAGCTCGTCGAATTACATAAGACGCATTTATTTGTTTATTGGATGTAGCTCTATTAATGAAAATCAGGGCGTTTTAGTGGTATATCTTGGTCAATTTAGGTTTCTAGGCAATTTTTTATAGCGATGATTTGTTTTTTAATTTTGGATTGATGTGTGATGGATAGATCTCGTTCAAATGTGCTAGAGACACCGATTATTTTTTTTCTACAGTTTTGTAGGGGAATATCCGCAAAGATTAGTCATGGTTTCAGCTAAAATGTATCTTTAAAATGATGCTTTTGAATTTTTTTAGGTGTTTGAGTTCAAGTATTAAGATTTTAAAATTTTGTGAAATTGTGATATATTGGATATTCCATAAGTCACACTAGTCGCGGTTTTTGGCACAACTTTATGGGCGAATGTTTTTAGATTTTGATTGAATCCGCCGCTAACTTCACTAACATTCGGATTTTTTGATATTTCCCATTACGATCTGATGCCATAAGTACAACAGAACAAGGACACATTTTTCAAACGTATTATCAACTATTACCAAAATAAACAGAATAAAGAACATTTACCATACAAAAATCAAATTGCGATTATTCTGGCAAACATTTATATATTAAACAATCTGTAGATGTTCATAAAACCAAAACATTAAGAAAAATAGCAATTAGATTAAGTGAAAACCTATCAGCATAAACAAACAGATATTAAAAAATAATTCGTCGTATTGTTGGTGATGATAAATCATTAATATTAGTTGTTTTTATTCTCCCTTCACAGTAAAGTTTTTTCTTATTTACATAAGTCTTATCTTATTATTTTTAATATCTTTGACAAATATTTTAATTTTATCTCTTCTTTATGAAATATCAAACTTTATTTTCTTTTTATTTCAATAATATCTCACAATAATCAATAGATTATTGCATGAGGAAAATAGTCTTTTAATTTTGAAAGTTCTAGTGTATAGTCACATATTATAAGACAAGTCACTTTGGAACAATTGATTCTTGTTGCATCACTTGTAAAATCATTCGTTACTTTTTTTAAAGAACCATAACATACACGAAGATGAACATTATCCAGTAAACATATTTTTGTATTATTTAAAAATTGTTCAAGATAATCTTCATGAACTTTAACAAGATCAATTTCGATAAGATGAGGATATGTAATTACTAAGGATTGAAGATGATTATTTTGTTGTGGCTCATCATTATGTAAAATTAATTTTTTAATATGTGGAAATGATTGAGCAATTCGAAGAAAAAAATCATGTTCAAATGCACGTTCATCATATAATGATATTTCACGAACATATTTAAATAATCCACCAGAAAAATTATTTGTAATATTACGATAAGATGTCCATATATATGGATATGAATAGACATGATAATAAAATAAATTTCTTCGTGAAAAATAATCAAAATTTGAAATAATTGTATTATTTTGAAAATTTCGAAATGTATTTTCAATATCTTCGTTTGATGGTAAATTTATTGATTGATCAACATAAATAACTGAACAAATATTAAATGTGAATTTGTTTAATCGTGTCATATGATTAATGATATTTTTTTCTAAATTATCACCATCAATAATTGATCCATGTCTCTTAACAAAATACAAACTAAGTTCTTCTAAATTTGTCATTCTTTGTATAAGTGGTATCAATATACATTCGTATATGTTTATTTGATCTTCATGGATTAGTGAAAAGCATTTTAAATTGGGTAGTTTCTCCTAAGTACACGAAAAAAAGAGTAATTTATATTTGTAAAGATTATTTTTTCATTGAAAAAGAGATTAATATGAGTAACTTACATGGTTACCAACTATCTCCGCTTCATAAATACCACGAGGCCGAACAGTAACATAAAATGTATGCAGTTGATTGAACTGACCGTCAAGTAAACAAAGACAATCAAAGATATTTTTTACTACAACATGTAATTCTAATAAATTTGAAGAGAATTTATTTGAAGTTACGTTAGAAAATGTTAATTGTTCACAAGTAGAAGATGAACTGAAATTTAAATACCGTAAATTCTTGAAATGAATACAGATTTTAATAAATATAAATATATTTCTATTCTGTGTTGTACGTCCTAATTCATCTATTAGTTGTTTACGTGGTTTCAACTTAATAAAAAATGATGAAATTTGATTTTCAAATTGATGAATCAAATAACTTTTATCTAAACAAAAACCAAAAATTTCTTTTAAATTATTTTTTAATTTTTAATTTAAAAATATTCTATTTTTATTGTTTTATAAATAAAAATTTAATTGTTCAATAATAATGAATTAAGCTCCTTAATAGTTTGTGATGTATTATCCATAATATGTTTTACTCTAGACTTTCTATCATGAGAATGAAAGAATTTTAATTGAAGATATTACAAAACAATATTTGTTTTATTTTAATTCATATCCGTATATTTTGGATTTTTTGTCAAATTGATATTTATTGATTAATGTTAAAAGTAAAGATATGTGTATAATAATAAAATTCTGATTATATAAAATATATTTGCTTTATATAAGTAATCATTGAACGAGTATAGAAGAAAAATATCTTACCACAAAAGAATTCACGCGCTGTTTCTGGTACAAAATTATATAAACTAAGTGCATGTAAATTAGGATAATTTGTTGCAAGAAGAATACGTTCCATAAATAATGATTCAATATTAAGTCGTTCGATTTTATTATTGATTTTAGGTAAAATTTCAAGACAAAATCGATCAAGTATTATATCAGTAACTTGACATGATGAACCATGAACAGAATTTCTTAATGTTAAATTTCGTGTAAAAATTCTATCATTAAGAATTGTATCAAATCGTTTATTAAGATTCATGAAAGAATAAAGTACATCATAATTGTGTAAGTTTTGGAAAATAATCAAAAGAATTTCATCTGGTAAATCTTCCAGTTGAACGCATGTACGTTCCATGGTTACGTTTGTCACTTATGTATTTTTTTTTTCTTTCTTTTCGTATAAATATATCTATACTTATCCGTTCTATCCAACCGATGCCGTCAATGAAAAAATAATGAGCATATGTGTTGTATCGTCCAAAATGAACCGTGAATGAACGAGTGACCGATTGAATAATTTTTTTTGCTTCTTATTCAACATTTAAGGTCAAACACAATAGAAAGTGAATGAAATGAATTTTTTTAAAGTCAGTAACCTCTATATACGAAGCAGTCCAGTCACCAAAGAGAAGGAAAAACACGTCTTTCTATGTACTGCCAACAAAATACTCTTGAAAAAGTTGATACTTATCAAGGGAATTGAATCAAATGATGGGTGTCACATCTTAGATATATATAGTTTGATGAAAAAAGTTTGTGTATATGAGAGACGATACGTCTGCTTTCTTATTGGAAAAGTATTGAACGTGGTTGACATAGTAACATTAATTCACTGAAAAACACGGTTATCATCTCTTCCGCTATTTGAACTGTTCCCCATAATTTCTTCGCTTTTCAATAAAAGAATAAAAGTTGCTTTCAATAGTGGTTTTTCAGCCTACAAGAACAAAATGCAAATGGTGATCATCAAATACGTTTATTTGATTCTGTTTCAGATTCTTTTTAATTAGTAATTACCAGATTTCAAATAATAGAAATATTTGTTGTTGCTGTTTAGCATTAAATACTTTCTGTTTCTCATAAAATTCACTGCTCATGCGTTTAATAATCGAAAAATATTCCCTATATGTTCTTTGCTTTAATTTTTCATAAGACAATTTAATATAGAAGAGAAAGATTTCTACAAGAAGGTATTTTGCGTGAGATGCTACTGTTTTTTGCTTCGGCACGTATAAAAAAAGTTCTTTTTAATCAAGGCATACTCTACCGTAAGTAGTGTCTGGAATATTATAGTACACAATGCATTATTCATCTTCATAGCTTATCACTGCCACTCACCGGATGGTTGCATAGAAAGATACTCTTCTTCAATTCTTAGGTTCTAAAGAGTGAATTTCTTGATTTTGCCTTTAAGTTTTAATAATATATTGAAATGGTTCTTGGAAAATAGTCTTAAAAAAGCTTACCGCTATTTTTTCCGGCCATTCTTCGATTTTTTTTCCACTATTTTAGACCCAACTTTTCGCCTTTTCGACTTAAATAGGTGGCAACTCTGCTTGAAAAAGATGATTTAACTCTGTTCTAACTTTTCAAGTCGAACCTTTTCTTTGGTGTAGATGTATAATATCTGAGAAATGGTGAGTGAGAAAATCACTTTTATTATTATCAAAATGATGAAATTAGTGAAATGATTTTTTTCATTTATAACCACAAGGACTTTCTTTTTGTTAATGCCAATTTATTTTTATTTTTATTTTATAAAATAGATTACATCTATAAATTCATTAATTAAAGTTGCATCAAAATTAAAATGACAAAAGAAATTATTTTCAAACTTGTCGAAATAAATCAAAATTTTTTGTTTAATAAAAGGAAAAAAATTCACTATGACCATCCAATATACGTATTGATGTAACATTATAGTACTGTTTAATAAGAAAAAGTGTAATTAAATCAAATAATTCCATATGATGATGATCATTATCAAGAGATTCGCATAATATTGTTTATGATAAGCTATTAAAAAGAGAGAATATTATTAGGAGAAATTGGATACCTTTCATCAACAAATTGATCTCATTATGTTATTTCAAAAGAATACATCAAATTCATAATTAGACAAGATTTTTTTCTAATAAAAGAACTAATGAAGTATTATATTTTTAAAGATTATTTAATCAAAATCTTGAGGTTTCAATAGACAATTTTATAAAGGAATAAAAATAATCTGAAAGTTTCTTGAAATTATCTAGTAGCGAAATCATCATTGTTTTATCAAACAAATGTATTAGTTAAATCAGTTTCCCAATTATTTAATGAAAATGATGAAATGAATAGCATGCATCGATTAAATCAACCTGTTGTTGAATGTGAATTTTCACAAAAGTTGAATAAAATATAAGAAAATCTGAATGAAAAATAAGACTCAAATACAATAACAAAAAAAAATCTTAAAATAAAATAAATTCAAGTTTATTATTTTTGAACTATTTATTTTTCTTAAAAAATTTTTATCTTAGTATAGATATTCAAAAGGTGTTAATATTAATTTATTTCGTTTAATTTAAATTTTAAGTCAAGATTATTTTTGGAAAAGTAAATTTATTTTTATTTTTTGATAAAATAATAAATTAAAAAAAAGTATAATGAGAATATATATCTCTTCATAGAGATCATTATGCAAGGTATATTAATGCAAGATGATGTTTAATTAATAAATCTTTATTTATGTTTTCAAATGATGATCATGTTATATTTTTAACGAATATTTATGTGATGATGACCTAATTACACATATTTATTGAGATGTTTCTAATGAACAACGTTTATGTTTTTATATTGCTTGTTTTGTACTTGATTTAGAGCTTTTACATTTAAATATAAAATCATTGAGATCTTAAACTTGATAACTTACTTTTCAATCGATAAGATTACCTTAAAATTACAGAGTAAAATGTATTCGTTTAGTTTTGATCTTTCCAAAGAAGGTGTTGATGACGATGAAATTCCAAGTACATTTATCGTATATCGAAATTAAAATTATAATTGTTTTTTTTTTAAATTATTTTCAAACTGATTTCAGTGTTTGCCACCTAAAATATTTACTAAACCTTCGTATACATGAGCTATTGATTGGTGGACTTTAGATAATTAATTATGACATTTGTTTATTTTTTTAATTAGTGTAAATAGGTATTTTAATTTGATGAAATATCAGTTGAAGAATTTCGTTTTTGCATACGTCATGAAGAAGTGAAATTTGTAAAATTTCTTCCTATTAAGTCATAATAGCTATTATGAAATATGTATGATCATTATTTCATTGAATTTATCAATATATTTAAAGCTTCCTCGTAAAGATATTGTGCATAGATTAGATATTAGCAAATATGATGTTATTTACTAATGTCTAAACACAATGGTTTTCTTAAAGGTCATTTTATTGAATTATTTATTATTAAAAAAAATTTTCTTACGGTATTTTTTTTTACTTTTTTTTAGAATATCATATGGGAAGATGTGTGTTCGCAAAGAAAACTGAACCATCTTTTCTTTCTATAATAGTTTATGTTTTTTCTATTTCAAACTAGAATTTCTTTTTTAAATGGATTTTTCTTTGTTGTTTTCAGCGGAATGTAGATGATCTTTCGAATTTTTATATAGAATTCACATGAGAAAAATTAATGTTAATATTAGCACAATATCCTCGCCCAATACATGATGTAGATCAATAGTATTTTGAAGAATTTGATTTATGCAAATCAATAGGAAATTGGTAGATGTTGAACTTGATTCTATTGTGGGTGTGTATGTATTTTTAGATGGAGTTAGTCTAATGACTGTTTCAGTTGTTGTTATTATGAGTGAAATTATTGATAATTTATCTTACATTATTTTCTTGATAGTTTACATAGCATTAACAGTAAAATGGATAGCAGATGGGTTCAGTGAAAGAATTTACGAAGAAAATAATAAAATTAAATGGTCATTCATATTTAGATAATAATGAGAAATTAGAAGAAATAATAAAGTTTTGTTTTTCTATTTAAAAAGACATGAAATTTTTCATTTTACTTTAAAACTTGGTAATGCAATACATTCTAATCATTTAAATAAAAATCTTCTATGAGTATGTATATATCAAGGTAGTGTGACAATTTCACAAATTGATTCATTTATTTAATATCATTCACATTGAATTTATCTAGTTGTTCTTATAATGAACATTATATTTTCATTCTATTGTTAGACAACATCAATAAAGAGATTTATTAGTTGCAATTAGATCACAAAAAAACGGAAAACATATGCAGAAACAAAACCATCATTTAATCGAAAAATACCGATTGCATCAATATCAAATTAAATGGTAACTTTCAGAGAAGTTTTTCTTCTCTTTTCCACAAAAATTCTTTTTTTTTTATTTGCATACATCATATCTTATTCTTTCTAATCTTTTAGACAAATATTTTGATTATATTTTTCTTTTTCAAATTTGATGTAAATAAAAGATTACAATAACCAATGAATATGTGCACGAGGAAAATATTTTTGAAAGTTTTCATCAATGTCTTTTGTATCATCGAATAATGTAAGATCAATAATCTTTGAACAATTGATTCTTGTTACATCACTTGTAAAATTGTTTGTTTGTTTTTTTAAAGAATTATAACATACACAAAGATGAACATTATCCAGTAAATATATTTTTGTATTATTTAAAAATTGTTCAAGGTAATCTTCATGAACTTTAACAAGATCAATTTCGATAAGATGAGGATATGTAATTACTAAGGATTGAAGATGATTATTTTGTTGTGGCTGATCATTATGTAAAATTAATTTTTTAATATGTGGAAATGATTGAGCAATTCGAAGAAAAAAATCATGTTCAAATGCACGTTCATCATATAATGATATTTCACGAACATATTTAAATAATCCACCAGAAAAATTATTTGTAATATTACGATAAGATGTCCATATATATGGATATGAATAGACATGATAATAAAATAAATTTCTTCGTGAAAAATAATCAAAATTTGAAATAATTGTATTATTAAAAGTTTTAAATGTATTTTTAATTTTTTCTTTTGATGGTAAATTATGTGGATTATTGAGATGAACTAATGAAAGAATATTAAATGTGAATTTGTTTAATCGTATCATATGATTAATAAATTTTTTTTTTAAAATATCACCATCAATAATTGAATTACTAGCATTTACAAATTGTAAATCAAGTTCTTCTAAATTTATCATTCGATGTAAAAGTAAAATAAGATCATTTTCGTAATAGTTCAATAAGTATTTTTTATATGTAATTGAAAAATATTTCAAATTAATAAGTTTATTCTAAAAAATGAAATCATAATTTGTGAACATTCGTGTAAAAAAAGGGATATTAATGAGTAACTTACTATTTTATGATCATTTAAAGGTACACAATCATCACCACATATCGCTATAGATAATTTTTTAAGTTGATTAAAATGATCATCAAGTATATAAAGACAATCATTAAGACTAACTACCTGGACATGTAATTCAAATAGATTTGATGAAGATGGAATTGAAATTGGTGATTGAAATATCAAATGTTGATGATCAGCGAGTGAACCAAAATTTAAATATTTTAAATTCTTGAACATGACACAACATTTTTCAAATAAATATTGAACTATATTTGTATCTTTTAATATATCATCAATGCTGGATAAGTCAAACGAATAAATTTTTGGTACAATTGATTTTGTTTTGATAATAATTTTTTCAATTTGTTGACTATATTGGAATAAAACACTTGTTTCTAGATAAACAAATAAATATTGAAAATTTTTAATTAAATTATTTAGTTTTTATTTTTTTTTATAATGTAAAATATTTTATTTTGTTTCTCTTATCAAACGAATTTTAAATAATCTCCATTTAATTTTCTAATAGATTATGATGGAATAGAAGACAATATCTTACCAGAAAATAATAAATCAATATCGTTTTTTGATGTAATATATAAACCTAGTGCTTTTAAATTAGGATAACTTGCTGATACAATAATACGTTCTACTATTGATGATTCAACATTAATCCGTTCAATATTATTATCAATATGAGGTAAAATTTCACAAATACGATCAAGTAATGTATCAGCACGTGGATATGATAAATCATAAAAAGAATTTAATGTTAATGTTCTTCCAATAATTGTACTATTAATAATTAAATCAAATTGTCGATTAATATTTAAGAAAGAGTAAAGGATATCATGATGGTGCAGATATTTGAACATAATCATTAGAATTTCATTAGGTAAATGATTGAGTTGAGATACGTTCATCTTCCCTTGATGTTTTTTTTTCTTTGAATATAATGTATTCGTGTATGTATGGTCAGTTCTTTGAAACAAAGACAAATAAGCCGAGTAATATGGACCATTTGAGTATTGCCTAATCAAGTTTTTGGTCATTTTCTCTACTAAAGAAAGGGTCATATGAAAAAATAATCGTTTGTTCTCTTGACTGAGAGACTTCGTAATACTGAAGCTCCTTTAATCAAGCTTGTTTAGAATGAGTTATAAAGACTAAATAAAAAAATAGTTTGATCTACTAGCTGATGCGGATGACTCATCCTCTCATTTCTATAATCAATGACAATCAAGTTACTGATGCACTTGTTCTCATGATCTTATAACCGGGTCAAATAAAAAGATTTTTACACAGAAATATTAGTTATGATTACAGCGACAGTAAATCATATTTTTTGTCGCGGCCTTTTTTCTTTTTTCGATTCTTTGTACATCGATTACTAACGACAACATGAGCATTAGTTAGTTTCATTGATTTTTGTTAATGCTTAAAGTGCTTAAAACATTAATGAAACATTCTAAAACATTAATGATCAAGAAAAAAGACCAACATAACATACATATTGTTGATTGTCAAGAGTTAAATAGCAGTAATTTAAGCCATTCATATGATGTTTCCATGACAAACCTCTACAATGGTAAATTATCAAGTAGTGCCATCTATAATTTTTTTAAAAAAGGCAAGCAATACATTTGATAGAAATACTATTTAAATTACGCTGATTCTAAATATATATAAATCTTAATTTAAAAAACGGCTATAAAAAAGTCTTCACTCAGTGCATTTAGAAATAACCACCTAAAAACAAGCGTCTTCGATGCATCAGACAGTGGATCATTTGTTCATAATGAATATATTAAGTTAGTAAATAGAAAAGAAATATCCTCTTCTTAAAAAGTTATTTGGGTTATGCACTGGGTAATATGCTCTTGACAAGATATTATCCTTCTTTTTATTTTTATTTCTATTTTATTTGATTTACGTAAATCATTTCGAAATTCTTTTTAAAATGCTAGACTCTTTCATGGATGAAATTAAGACATACAAGAAAATAATTAAATTGTGTATGCATACAAGATGTAAAATATAAATGGTCAGTAATGCTGAGTCCTATATAACCATAAAAGAAAATTAGAAGCTGTTAATTATCTTTTTTTTTTCTTCCCTTATATCTCCCGAATGGAATTGAATTTTGAAAAGTAGATTTCAAATGTGCACTTAGCACACTCTCACAATTTAGTAGTCTTGTTCTTGATTTAAAATGATGGATAGATGCTGAGAACAAAGGGCTAACTTGAATCGTAACTCAGCGTACGAAAGAAAAAGAAGTAAGAAGGAGAAGAATTTACCATGACAACCAAACCACTGAAACGCAATAAGGCGGCTGACTGCACGAAGTGCAGTAGCCACCTTAATCAGTCTGAAAATAGCGTCGTCCATACGACATACGTTTTTTTTTTGACAGAATTTACTGAAGTGACAACCAGAAACAATATATTTCATAAATTTACATAATGTCCACTACCGATTCATAAAACAAAAAGTGTTCAATTACTACTGAAGATTTCTTAGAAAAAAAATTTTCTTTTTTTCCAGTGCTTTTCTAAACGGCTATATTAGTAAAATGAGTGCGTCCTCAAGCGCCCAATTTGAAACTTATTCCAACTTTGCCCGAGTATTCTCCTATATGTCCTCTATCACCACAATTAGCATAAATGTTCCTGAACACTACAGGAAGCTTTCGAAAAAGCCATGGTTTTTTCATGTAATTCGTATTTGTCTTCAGTAACAAACGCTTTTATTAAATATAAATATCATATTTAGAATTAGCTCACAAAGCTGCATCAAATGACGTATGATTTGTCAGCTTTTCAAATAAAAAAATTTTTGATAAAAAATTAGGACAACGGTCCTTCTCAGAGATTTTTTAATGAAAAATTCTTTTTTTGGATTTTACTATTTTTCATCAGTAATTATTTCTGAAGAGTAGAAACTAGGATTTCTGTGGAAAAATGGAGATTTTAATATGAAATAAGTCATGTTCACATGCCCTATAGAAATTGCCCACCGTGTGTTCCTTACGGTTCACTTTACAAAATACTAATAAAAAACTTGAAGATCCAGTCTGTCTATAATTAAACAATGGTCGTCACTAGTAATATTTTGTATTTTATTTGTATGTGTGTATCCGTTCAGCGATAGTTCCTAAAACAGGATTCAACAAGTAGTAGATGGTAATTAGATATAATTCAGTCGAGAGTCAAGTGAGTTGTATCGACGAGTGTTGTTTGTTCTAACCTTATTGTCTTCCGTAAGCTTGATGGTGACGTAATACTTGACAGGTCCTATAGGAAATATGCTATGATCAGTTTTTTTTCTTTTGACGAGACTAGATATAAATTTGATCAAGTATAGAGAGAAAATTATTCTTTATCGAATTATCGTATTAGATTTTTTTTAAAAATGGTAAGTAACGAGAAAAAATGTAGTCCAGGATAAGATTGTAGCGACCTCTTTATGGTTTATTTCAGTTTTAATGAGTAAAATCTTGAAACTTGAGCTTATTTAAGATAAACGAACACTCAGGCAGCTTCTTTATATCTATTGCTGCTAGAAAATTCTCAATATGAACCTAGAAAAAAAAGTATTTAAACATGCGGCACCCTATCTACAACAATGTGTGTATTTGCTATTGATTTGATGAAATATCGTCGATAATCCATCGGGCTGAAGATGATAAAATATGGTAATTATGGTTCTATTAAGAAACTTTAGAAGGATCCTTTATTCGTCATTAATATTAATCCAATATGATATTTGCACTTATAATTTTAATTACATGAACATATATTTGTCGACTATCATGGTTGTTTTATAAAGATAACTCTATTGAATTTTTATATTTTGATACAGAAACAATTCAATATTTAAACATTTCTATTAGTATCGAGTCTTCTAGGACAATAATAATAATAAATTTTTAGAAATATTGTTTGATGTATCTATTAATCTAAATATTTTTCTATAACAAAATTCAGTAAAAAAATTGATACAAATCTTATTAAGCATGAACATGTTTTCAGATGTTGTAATTTTAAATGTTAATGAAAATCTGATAATCTATTAAAATTTCTGACAATGACAATTATTTCACAATTAAAATTTAAATCAGCTCGATAAGGTTCAGGCTTTATTCCAGGATTACTCCGTATATGATCACCTTTACCAAATGACTCACCAATAAAAAGATTAGTAATATTACCTTCGAGTATATAAACTTTCTCACGAAAAATGTCTTATGATATCACTACTAGTTTTGAATTCACACGGCTATGTTTGTATATTAGTCTCAGGAGATAATTATGTTATAAAGATTTCTTTTAATTCATATAATGAAAACGAAGGAAGAACAGGTTGATAAAATTCACGATCATTCATATAGATGTTTTGCGTCATTTATTTTAATAATAAGCGATAACTATTAACAATTATCCCACTATGAAAAATGGTGAACGTTATCGAAAAAAAAAGTAAATACCAATGCACTCTTATGTAATGAAAATAGATAGAAAATAAAAGCAGAAATCTATTTTAAAAAAACGCAAGATATCATTAGAGATAAATAAAAAGTAACTTGAAGATATCCCTGAGCTTTTCTTTCAAACATTAGTTATCATGTTTCAGTTATAAACATGCGTTGGAAAGTTAAATGAAACATAAATAGCATCTGACCAAATCATTTTTTCTCGTATTGATAAGAGAAGCAATGTATAATTGAATCTTAAACAGAAATAAATCTGTGATATGATTATATATTTTTTTAATATAATAATATTATATTTTGTATATGCCGTGGTGATGCGATCCTCCGAACTTTTGGGGAGTGTAAACATTATTGGTTCAAGATACGATGTGCTAAAACAAACAACACATTTTCTACTTGTTTGGTCTGTATTTTTCTTGTATATACAATATAATTTGATCAATATGATCGTATGAAGAAAGGATATACTGAAAAAGAAGAGAGACACTCAGAAGTATAAGGAAAAAAAATGAACAAGCAGGAGACGAACGCATTGGGATGCTCTGAGTTAATTAGAGATGATATTAGAATTACAATTTTTTCAATAGAATTAATCTTATCTTTTTTGCCCATTTACGTTGCAACAAATTTCCTCCATTGAGAAGCACCCCAGAAAATAAGCAAAGAAATTCAGTTTTATCGTTTCCTCTTCTGAAGAAGAAAATTTCCTCTTACGGAATTTAAAAAAGTTTCTCATTATTTTAACGCCGAAGGCATTCATGGTGACAACTATTGTTCAAAGTTATGCTTTATAGAAAGCACGATGAATTAAAATATCCTAGAATTGAGCTTCAACTCTTAAAAATCTGATTATACTTTTACGATGATACTATTTTCTGATGAAACAATTCTGGATCGACTCGTAAAATTCTGTTTCTATGTCGATTCGTTTCCAAAGTGTAAACTATTTTCAAAACCGGTTTTAAAATCTTTAAGCATTTTGCCGTCAAAGGCGATCATACTCACGACGACTGTTCGAAAGGGAAGCTCGTCCAACATAAAAGGCGTGATAATATATTGCTAAAACGAAATATTATAGAGTTGTTTAAGTTGACTAAGATTGTATATATAGTCGGTCTTTCTTTGTGAAGCGAAAAGATTTTAATTTTACTTTATAGCTTCTTCAAAAAGAATTCTATTTGAACCTGTATTTATTGGAAAACAGTTCAAAAACGTCTACTACATTGTTGTTTTGACCTTTTAACTACTAAAAATAATAAAAATTTCCAATTATTGGAGACGATGGAGTGTTACATCCTCCCGACTGTGCCACCATTGTGTATGTGGTGCTTCTCCTTATAAGATGCATGTCTGATTCGTCAACGTTAGTGAAGTAAGCGGCGGATTCAAATAAAACCTGGAAACATTCGCCCACAAAGTTGTGTCAAAAACCTCAACCAATGTGTCTTATAGCGTATCAAATATACTACAATTTCACATTATTTAAAATCCCTAATACTTAAACTCAAATACCTAAAAAATTCAAAAATATTATTTTAAAGATAGATTTTGGCTAAAAACATGACTAATTCTAGCGAATATTCCCCTACAAAACTGTCAAAAAAATAAACAGTGTGTCTAGCACATTTCAACGAGATCTATCCAACGCACATCAGTCCAAAATAAAAAAACAAACCGCCGTTATAAAAAATTGCCTAAAAGCCCAAATTGAGCAAGATATACCACCAAAACGGCCTGATATTCGTTAATAGAGCTGTGTCCAATAAACAAAAAATATTGCACTTATATATTACTTTATCTGTTGGACAAAGATTTTTCATTTATATTATTTAATATCAGATTTTGAAAATAGAATAAAATATAATAATAGTATAATAACTTTAAAGTATATTAACGACTAATATTTAATTGATCAATGAAAATGTATCAATAAAAAAATCTCAATAAGAATAATTTAACTGAGGTACAATAAATATACTTATTACTCAATAAGTTAACTAATTCTAAACAAGCACACGTGCATATTTCAAATAAATTTATATCATCAAATTCTACATATAGTTTCATATGTATACTTGAAGTTGGCGAACATCCATTACTTGATGCATATATTTCACATTTGAAATATATTCAAGTTAAAACAAAAGAAGGCTTTCAGAATGTTCTAAATTTTGATAATCAATAACTTTCAACTGCATCCACAAATGCTAATCAACGATCATCCAAATGACATGCAATATTTACAATAAAAATTAGTCGAATTGATGTATCACAAACAATTATGAAACGTCTTACATTTTATGGTAATTCTAATACAACTTCAACAAATACTAATGAAAGTTCAATATTATCAAATGCAAACAATCAGAAAAAAAGTTAAAGAACAAACGTTAGATGAATTAGAAGAACAAGTCGCATAAAATTATATCTGGAAGTGAAGAACCACATGAATTTATTGGTCAAAAAAAAATGATCGATTACAGTATGATTTTTTTCATTGAAACTGTTTAGATTTAAAAAGATAACATGATTTTAGACAAGTATACATGTAAACCAATGATTATATACTCTTTGAAATGTAATTAATACTTTATCTCGTCAATAATCTCATATATCTTATCGTGATTCTAGTTTAACATATTTATTAAAAAAATAGTCTTGATGATGATGCTACAACATATATGTTAGCAACAATTAGTCTATCATCAATAACAACAAACCTGATGAAAAGCTAGGTAGTGTTAATGAAGAAGTAATTTAAATGTGTGAGTTTTTTTAAAAATATGTGTTATTATTGTTAGATTTTAGCTCAAATTGAAAATCAATATCGTTGATCAAAACGATAAAGATTATCTGGACAACCACTGCATGAAATGGGTTCGTTATTTAATAGACATTCTATATCTTATATTCTATTTATCAAAAATTCGAAAATTTGATTATACAATGTTATATCGATGTTTAGGGACAATTCTTAGTGATGTCACACGAGATTTTTCAGTAAGATCGATGCTCATTTTGGTTATTAATTTATTTGTTATCTATTTAAGATTGCCAATGATAATGATATTGTTATTTATTCAAATGAATTTAATATATATGTGAGAATGAGTTCATCAACATGAATGAAGACTTTAGAAGAATTTAATCGAGATGTCAATATTAATTCAATAAAGCGAAAGAGAAATTATTTAAAAATAAAACAATTTTTAATCCTTTCTTTGGTTCTCATTGTATTAAATATTCTTTTTAATGGTCAACAATAAGTTGTTAGTCTTGTTCTCTATTAATATTTTTTTTTTCAAATATGTAAATAATAAACTTTGTGTTTTACTTCAATTTAATAAAGAAATATAGTTTCCGTGCTAGAAGATGTATGTTCGTTGAATTTTTGAAAGAGAAAAGTATGAAAAAACTTCTTAAGATTTATCTTATTATATAACTATAATTATTATATCATATGGATTGGAAATTCTCTTAATTCTATTCAATAAAAATTATTTAAAGATCAAGTTCTGATTAAAATCAATTGTCAGATGTCTTTCAACATACGTAAATCTTAATCCAGAAAATGTTGTAATGATGTAGTATATCTGAATATTTTCTCTCCAGACATGTAGAATTAAATAAAGCCTTGTTTAGATAAACGATGGACAAAAATAAACAGAAATTTCGATAGAAATGAAGCGTGTGATTGTATATTAAAGAATACGCAAATATATATAGATAGAGAAAGAGAATTGGCTTTTTTTTTAAAAGATTAATCGTTTATTTTTACCAAACTTTCATTTTCTAACTAATTCGTTTTTGAATATGGCTACTGCTATATCTAAATCTAATAAAGATCAAGAAATATTTGAATATATGGAATCTTTATCCAAAGATTATTTTGGTAAAGCTTTTCCTGGTTCAACTATTTCAATTGAACCAAAACCAAGATGTGGCAAACAAGGTGGTCATATTGTAAAAGTTGAAAATAATGAAAAAGATTCATCAAATACCACCATCAAAGTAATAATATAAAAAAAAACTAAGTAACAATTTTCAATTTTTTTTCTAAAATAAGTGCGAGATAAAAGAAATCAAAGTAAAAAAAATTCAATATTAAAAGTTATATTTGATTTGACGAAGATCATAATATATAGTAATGAAAGAATATATAGTTGAATTTCTTGTAAAAATAAAAATAATCTTATTGAATTTATTTTCTTTGTTTTAGCAATATTATGTTAAACCACAAGATAATTTTGTTCTTCCATCCAGGTCATCAATAGAAACATCAAAATTAACTGATATTGATGAATTATTTATGTATAAAATTTTATCGAATCTTAATATTACACCACCAGTTCATTTTTATGTCAATCAACAGAATCCCACATGTCTGTTGATTGCAACGGCTGATGGTGACAGTTTAATAAATGAAAAATTTTATACAGCAGCTGATTGTTCACTAAATCAGTTGAAATCATTAACCGAAGAAAATATTATTTTGGTTCATCTGATTGAAATAATATTTTTTTTAAAAGATCTAATGTCAAATGAAAAAAATTATGGATGGCTTTTTCCATCCAAACGTTTATTAATAATTGATTTTTCAATCAATAAAAATGAAACAACAAAAGTTAAACCAACAGCACCATTAGAAATGTTAAGGAAGCCAATAAAAACAATGGCTTCTTTAACAATTTCTAAATATCATCAAAACTTTAATGATCGTAACATTGAAGACAAAAAACCAATTGCTGCTAATGCAATAAAATCATTGGTGGATTCATTTGTTGAATGTATTGATTCAGCTTACGAAACCATCAACAATATTATTTGTGCTAATCCATATGCATTTGATGGTGATGTACAAAAAAATAATTTAAAATTGTTAAAAATTGTTGAAAGAACACGTGCAAGATGGGATGAACTTCTTTCATCTTTAAAAATAAATAAATAAAAATAGAAGTTTTTTCCCCACGTATTTCTTCAGTCTTTCTAATTGTAACTAAGACAAGTTCATCATTTTCCAATACTTATTTTGAACTTCTAACAATTAGTTGAGATGAAAATGTGTCATCAATTATAAATTCTTTATTTAAAAATTGCAAAATGCATATTTGATTAAAACACAAACAAAAAAAAATAAAAACTTTTGAAGAAATAGACGAAGTCGAATGTCAGTAATAATTGGATCACTTTTAACGAATTTTTTTTTAGTGTGCGAGTTTCTGATAAAAGAATGCTTGATAAAGTTCGTAAGTGATCATCTAAGAAATGTTTGTTATGAAAGAAATTAGAATTAGAAGCTTCTTCAAGATACACTTACGACTTAAAAAAGTTGATTTTCTTAATTTATTTAAACGATGAGTCATTTTATATAAGAATATTTAAAAAAAAATGACTTTTTTTTATTCGCTTTACTACTAGTCCCATGTGAAAATTTTTAGCGTCTAAATGCGTTCAGAAAATAAACGCGTTTGAATAATTTTTGGGAAAAAAAGATACTTCTTGTTCTCACAGATTTGAACTGTGGCACCATCAGTATCTTCTGATGGTCAGCTCTTTCCTAGAGGCATATACAGAACAAGTGAAATGACTTACGCGACAAGTGTGATATGTGCGATGATTAAGGCTAGAACAGAAGAACTTTGAATCAGAAAGCACGTTACTTACGTTCGAGCTAAATCAGCCCGAAAGATTATCCTCTTGATATAGGTATCTTCTCTAGTTGATATTAAGTATGAAATAAATTTTAGAGACTTCACTCATGAAATATAAAATTACAAAACAATTATTTTTTGTTATTCTTTAATAAAAATTGAATAATGTTAGAAGAGTTCCATATAATTAAAATAAAATGTTATTCTGATACTAGAGATATTAATTTACCTACCAATAAATTCAATTAACAGTAATTCAAATGAACAATAAATTAACATTATAGAAAATCCTATTTATTTTTAATTTACATTATGGAGAAAAATATTCAGGTTTATTTTCAATTAACAGGAAAACGACATCTTTTCCAATACAAATATTTTTTATATTTTTAAAAAAGCTTTTGATCAATTGTCTATAATTTCTTGTCAATAAGTTGGTTTTTCATATCTATATTAAATAAAAATTTTGGCAAGTTCGTTTATTTAAATAAAAATTTAAGATGAAAAGTCCTTGTGTGATCAAATCTTATTTGAGAAAATTGAAATTTTTCTAATTTATGAACTATCAATTGAAATTAGATAATTAAAATGATATACTTCAGTTTCCTACAAAGAAATATACGTAAGAAATTCAATCATTGACTGAGTAAGATACAAAGCAAAAATCTATCTTTTGGTCCGTACTAATTTTATTATGTAACACATTTTTATTATTGAAACAATATAATTATTATACATGTGTTTTTTATCAATTAATATAGAAATTTCTTTTTTATTTTAAACGTATCAATTCAGCAGTTCATTCATAAAATCTTTTTTAACTTAATCACGTGCCATCTTTTTTTTCTTAGATTGAAAATACGGCATGGTTTCGCGTCATCAATATAAAATAAATAATAACGGTTCAGACTAATAAATAACCTTTTAATCGATTGCACGTTTCTCATCTTAATATAGACAATAGTAACATCTTCATTAAATCTGAAGCAATCATTGAAAAAGATTGTACATATATACAATCAACAGATGGAATGTTATATATTTTGTCGTACTCCTGATCTTTATGAATTCTCGTGACTATATCATATAAGTGATGTACCTAATAAAATAAATACTATCATTAAACTCTCACTGTTGTTAGATGTATATCAATACGCCTTTTTGTATAAAAGTAAATATGTGAGAATTTTTTTCACTCGAATAAATATTTATCTTTCACAGATTTCTTTATAATAATTATCTTATTGATATATCTGCGTATATCTACTTCATTTAACGTTTATTTCTACTTGATTTTTTTAGATATTTTCGAATATTTCTAGAAGATCGACAGGTTATATCCGAAAATTGATTTGTTCAAACTTTTATTATTAGAATAATAATTAAGAACTTGAGAAATAAGTGAAAAATCAATACCTATTCAAAAACTTAAAAGATGATAAGGCAATATATGGAACGTTCCAAGTGCAGAGTGAATATAATTACATCATCGAAATAGATGACTGATTTCATGTGTTCTTATTTCAGAAGCTCGGGAAGCTAATGCAATTTATTCTTACATTGTTCTGATCATATCGTAATTACTTGTCAAGAGCAGCCATCCATTATTTCATTTAAATTGGAGAATATATATGAATGTATTTAACACCCATATATTATATAATAGTAGTTGTAATAGTTTAAAATAAAGAATTTTGAAAAAAACCATGTTCATATCTGGAGTGCGTCTAAACGCGATTGTTATTTGAAACGCATCTGAACGCAACTGTTAGACGCGTCTGCTAGATGGGACGTATCTAAACGCATCTCTAAAACGCGCCTGAATACGTTTTATCAGTGTTTTTGGCCTTAACTGCATCTGAATGCGTCCCATGTGCGTTTCAGTTTTACATGGGGTGAAATAGTAAAAAAAAAGGAAAGATGAAGTAAGCGGTATGATGAATTCAGAAAATATTGAATAGATGGCAATTGTCATCAGTCATCTATCTTCGTATAATCATTCAAAGAGAGAAACATTTTGATCTTAATCAATATGTAATCGTACGACAAAAAATATTTAGCTTGTAAATTATTAATCTATGAAACGTGATAGAAATATATGACGTTAATAGAATGATATTCTAAAGCTATAATATATGAATGGTGCAAATATTATTTAATTCCATCAATCTCAAGTTATTTATTAATATTAGAAAAGGGTTAAATCCTATCGCAATACAATTCTTTAATAATTGAAACGTACTCTATTTAATACTCAAGCGTTAAAGATATTCAATACTGTCCTTAAACTGCAAACAAGCTACATGATTATGAAGCCTTCATTTTCATGTGCTTCTTGTACGTGTATAAAAATAAGGTTTCTATGTGTCGGAAATGTTCAAAGGAAGGGTACATAAGACAAAAGATCAGCCAATTTTAGAATTTTGCTGTGGTACTTCTGATCACATAAATTTTGAGTTCAGCTAAATTTCCACAGTGGGCTGATTTCTGATCTTAACGTTCCTCCATTACATTAAATAGAAAATTGTAATGTAATATCAGGGCTATTGAGAAATATAATAAGGTCAGCCATTTTTAAAATCAGAATCGGTTCTATTGCTTTGAGAATCATTTTAAATATCAGTTAATTGTTGGATTCATATAAGTTGTCTAGTGTTAATTCTTTCAATTTATATATACGAATACTAATGAAAAGAGTATATTTACAAACGTTTATTTATTCTATCATATAGAGTTAGATTCATCAAAAACACAAGTTTTCGAACAGTAACAAGAAGAAATTCTATGAAAATGAACATAGTATCATATTATTAACTTTTATTCTCAACTAAAATTCGAGTTAATAATCTTATCTTATGAAACAACTGTTCAAATAAATATAGTATTTCTGAATTATAAAAATGATAAGAATAGACTATCTATTTATATTAAATATTCGCATACTTGTTTAAGTCGTAACACATAAGCTTTAAATGTTTGTCGTTCATGAACAATGTATGCTGTTTCTTCTCTCTATATCAACAACAGTCATTTGTGATTTGTTCAATCACAATTCAGCTACCTTCAATGAACAGACCTTGAAAAGGTTGAATTATTATGCTATTCACTTCTATGCTCATCATTAAATATGATTCCATCTACAAAGAAATATGACTTATAAAACACCGCAGGTTATGCACCTATAGATGTCACATTTAATAGTATTGAAATATTAGTTACCTTCTATCAAGAATATCATTAATTTCGACAGAAATTATATTTTATCATCTTAGAATAAAATCTAATTTTAATCGTCTGCTCCGACTTAGGAGCATATTGTATAATAAATGTGTTGAGAACTTATTCTTCGAAAAGAAAAATTAATATGTCAAACTAAAAATAGATGTAGCACTAGTCAATCATTCATCTGATGGTAAAATATCTCAGCAGTATTAAAGACTGCATGAGATACGCGTAAACCGTTAATTCTGAAACAACCAATTCATTGTTGTTTGCTAATAAAATCAGAGAAAAAACTCTCTTAGAACTCTATGAACAATGAAAAATAGTTTTTTAAAATTAATTTTGACATAAAACATCTATGAATATATTGATTCAATTAACATGAATGGTAGGGTTATATCACGTGTGTCTGTACATCTGCGTAACAAAGAAAGAACAAGGAGGAATATATCTTGATCTCCGCTGCCATATTTTTTTCTTTTTTTTTCCAGCAATAGAAAGAAAGAATAAGGGTGAATATATCTTGACCTTCACTGCCATTTTTTTTTCTAGCAATAGAAAGAAAGAAAAACGTTGCCATTCTGTTTATTGGAAAAATATTGTTCGTCAGATGTGCACTGGAATAATACTTCTATTCATCCTCCATCATATAACTGGTCGTTGATTTTATGCAATCTACACTTTCTATTTTTTTTTTATTGAGACAGAATAATGTCAATATCAATGTTCGAAATAAGTCTTCCGGATGAGATTATTCTTAATATTTATCATTATTTATCATGTTTTGATATTATGACCGCATTTTATAATCTTAATATTCGTCTTAATCGAACTATTAGTGAATATTTTAAACATATTTCAGTTGGAAATAATTGTCAACTAAAACAGTTTCAATATGGTTGTTCTTTACTTTTCTCTCATCGATCATCTTTGTTCATTTATGTACGAACTTTAACGATTAGTAATCAAGGTTCACCATTAGCAGCTAAATATTTTCTATCACATATTCCAATGCAAGAAATGATTTATCTTGAAAAATTAATATTAATTGCATTTACTGGTGATGAAATAATCTCATATCTAGATATTATTGAAAATGCTGGTAAAGATATGTTTCAATATCTTGTTAAATTCTATGTATATGATCCACGTTATGTTAGTAGTAATATGCGTGTTTATCTTGATCCTTCGAAAAACGACATAGAATACCAAACAACTCTAATCGATCGAATATTAACGGGCAATAATTATCGATTCAAATCAGTTAAAATCAATGGTTATAACATATACATGTAAGTGTTTCATTCCCTTTATTATATTTACAGCAAATATATTTTATCAATTTTGAAAGATGTTTCGGACTAATACCTTTTTTTGAAATTAATCTCAATTATTTTATGATTAGAATATTGATTCAAAGATACTTTACTGTGTATTAGAGAAGTATACAACTGAATATAAAGTATATAGTTCCAGTTCATGCTAACTGTGAGTTAATACAGGTGTTTGACATCTGCTCTCATCAGAAATAACTTGTATTCCCATTGTTGCCTACTTTAGACTAGTCCACATGAATAATTTCAATACCGATAAAACATTCATATTATTGATTACATAGTAATAAGACAGATTTCTTATAGATAATTAAGAACAAAGCAATACTACTACCGAGGAAACTTTCCGAGATGTTCAAAGAGTTTAGAGTTCCTCTTTTTACCATAAGGAGACCTCAATGAGGTATGAAAAAATCCAAAAAGATAACGACTCTTAGTCCTTTTGTCTCAAGTTATAAGCATTTTACTGTAATTTCACACTATGGCATAGTATTTACCATAGATTATAGATAATATTTTGATCGAATGTGATAAATAATTTATTTAAAAAAGCCTTCTTGAAATAAATATGTAATTGTATTGATCAATTTATAATCTAAAATATCGAAGACTTTGTATTTATGAGTAACTATCATTGTTAGTTTAATATTTATAAGAACGGTTAATTTTGTTTTGTAATAGGGAAACAAATTTAAATAAAATTCAAAATCCATGTCTTAATCTACACACATTATCAATCATGTTGAATGGTGGTGAAGAATTAATTTCACTATTATCAATTATTCCCAATATTTCCTGTCTTCACATATCTTTGAGACATAAATGTGATATGTTTGAATCACCATTATGGTCATCTATTGTATTACATGACCTTATTGAATTTTATCTTTGGGCAGAATTAGCTTATTTTTGGACAATGGATGAATTAGTCAGTCTACTACGTATGATGCCAGCTCTTCGACAACTTTCATTACATATTGCTGTAGAGGATGCACGTCTACTTGATGGAAGACAAGTTCGATCGGCCTTATCTGTTGCGAACAACTTACATCTGAATACATTCCACTATGCAGTTGATTATTCTGGAGCATCTCTTGAATATAGTATGATTTTTAATCTTACACAAACATGGTTACCACAACCAATAGCCTTCACATTTAATGCAGAATGTTGTGCAGTTTCCTTATATACAATTCCATTTAAATTTCATCGATTTTGGTCTTACGGATTTTCTTCCGAAGTGAAAAATATATACCCAGAACAAGAATTAATCACATGTTATGGTGAAGGTGCATATATTGAACAATGTCGTTCAAATATGCCAGCAGATCTTAGTAGTGTGTATACTGTTATGCAAAATGCCTGTCATATAGAGCAGCTTGAATTATGGTTGCCTTATAAATCTGAGAGGAATGCGTTTGGTAAGTATTCTAAAGTATTAACATATAGCTATATTTAAATACTAAATAATCTAGATTTGAAATTTATTTTAGAATTGAATGAAAAACTGTACAAACCTATATCGATACAACAACAACAACAAAAACAACGATTTTATCTTAATTCGTTGTATCTTAATGGTAACTATTGTGATAATATGGTGTTAATTCAATTACTAATCGATTTTGGATTACATCTTCGTAAACTACATATTGATTTTAATTGTCTTCAAAATCTTATTGATGATGTTATTAATAATACTCGATTAAAAATAGCACTGATGCAAAGAAATCTTATATATTTTGAAATTGATGTAATTTATGAATCAGAAGTGGATTCAGGAGATTTTTGTCGGGTTATTCACTTTTTATTTGATGTCAAATCTAGTGTTAGACATGTGACGCTTTTTCCAGCAGGAAATTATTTGAAGTTACACGAGTCAATCGAAGATATGAGATTCTTAATAAACATCTTATCATCGTTTAAACATTGTACACAACTTATATCAATTGTCATTTATCATTGTATATTATCAAATCCAATTGATGATAATAAAGAATTAACATCGACCGAAAATAATCTTCATAAATTATTAAATGACAATATCCATCTAATATTTGAACAAAATTTTTATCTTGATTGTGATTGTGACAATAGAACCATAAAACTTTGGTTAAAATAAAATTAGTAAATATTTTACTGCTTCCATCATACTATTTTCGATAATCAGCTCATTGAGAATTGCTAGCTGTATACGTTGAACTAATTGACATATGTCAAGAGTAAGTTTTTACCCTAGTGAAACATTCATTGTAAATGATAGAATGTTGAAACTTTTAGAGTAGATACTATTCAATAAGATGATCATTTTATTGAGCGGAAACCTTTTTTGTCCGACGTTTTCTTTGTGTCAAAAGGCTAGTCACAGAAATCGGAATACATTAGAAACATCTGTAAAAATGCTATTCAGTTACGAAACTTGAAAGAATTTAAAATGAAAGGTAATCACTAAGACAGATTATCCTAGGGGGTTGACTTTCACTTTTGTCTTAACTTGAGAGCAGTCTATTGGAAAAATAGCGGATTCTCACCAAAAGAGAACTTTATATTTGAGATTGCCTTGGGATAGGCTACAATAAAAACATGTTCCCATGAATGCCCAATGAGTTTGAAAATTCTCTAAATATCCCTGTAGAAATACCATTAAAAAGATCAGTCGTTTCGAAAAATGTCTGGGCAATGTTGAAGTATTGTTTTTTTGTTACATCTGTGTAAATAGACTATGAATAGATATTGCTCTCCTCACCGGAATCTTATGTTCTTTCAGTAGGCTGCTCTCAAGTTAAGGCAAAAGTAAAAATCAATCCCCCTAGGACACCCTGTTTTGGTGATTAGCTTTCATTTTAAATTCTTCCAAATATCATAACTGAATAGTACTTTCACTGATGTTTCTAATGTATATAAAATTGTTGATTAAATCTTGTTTCTTGTCAAAGAAATTTAGCTTCCAAAAACCCGATTTTTGCGATTAGCCTTTTGACACAAAGAAAATGTCGGACAAAAAACGTTTTCGCTTAATAAAATAATCATCTCATTGAATAGTATTTACTCTAAAAGTTCCAGCTTTCTTTCATTTAAAATGGAGAAATCCAATTTTTTCTGATAAGCCTCAACTTGTATTCATTATTTGGACTCTTCCGTGAGATTTTAAAAATTTTTTGAATCTTCATCTGTGCTTATATTTAGAAGTTCTACAAGCTCAAAAAGTTTCATTCTATTTGAAGTAAGTTGATGTAAAGTTTGGTGCGTTTTCGAAGGAATAACCAAAATGATAAAGGATGTCTGTTTATGAACGTTGTTCAATTATTAATAAATAATGTTAAAGATGAAATTTATTCAATAGCTAAACGACCTATAAATTTAATTAACAAGTATTCATATTGTTCAAATGCTGTTTCATGATGTGATGTAGTAAATGAATCTATCTATAAGTCCTTAAAAAACATGAATAGTAAACAATTTACTATTGTGTTACATACAGATGGTGTTCCTGTTACTTAGATAAGTGGAAAATCATTGTGACCAGCTCAAGCAGATATTCTTGAAATTTCTCCTACTGTTCGAGATTATGTGCATAATGCTGTTATGATATTTGGTTAGATGGAATTCATCTGAATAGAGACTTGTTTTGGAATAATATTGTTGAACAAATTCAAAAATTATACAACGATGAAACTATAATAAAATAAACCAATAATATCAAAATTAAATTTAATTTATGTTTAGATAAAAATAATTTTGTAGTTGTTTCTAGCGACGCGTTTTATAATGATAACAAATATGTTTCGAGTTCAATCAGGAAGGCAAACATTGAGATATTCTGTAGTAATTCAAAGATAGTTTAGCAGATTATGTTGTATTAATAGTTATTGCCATGTTGCCAACTAAACTTGTTTGATGCATGATATCGCAATAAAAAATAATTTCTAAGTGTTGATTGTATATTATATATTTTTCTATTTTCGAGATGTTGTATTATATGCATCACCAATATCATTATTTTATTTTTACGAGATAAATCAGCTTTATATTTCTTAATATATTTTGTTTATATTCGTATCAAAATGAGGAAGAATTACGTGATATTGATTCCTTCTTTAGTAATATTATAAAGATTTAGTCGAACATTATGATCTAACATCTGAGCTTCGTAAACCATTCATATTCATTCAACTCTGTGAGCTCAAATTTACAGGCATGAAGCGTTATCAATGACTTCATGTTTTCTTCGAGAATCTTATATTGATAATGCAGTTAAATAACGCCAAGACAAGAAATTTATTATTCTTGAATAATTTATCAGCTGGTATAAAGTAGATTGTAGTTTTTATTCTGATAATACATTAAATATTGATTATTTAACTCAACATAAACGTTTCGATGAGAGATATACGAATAAAATATTAAATGTCTGATTGATCGTAAAACACAAAGTTGCAAAGAGAAAACCCAAAAACACTAAAATTAATGTTGTGAGAAACCGTGTAAAGTTCATGAAAAAAAGGATGTTTATCTCTTATTGTTTCTAAACACGAACGATTAAAATATAGTTTTTAATACTACTTGCCATATAGGATATCACCAGTACGCGAAACTGCTTGAGAGTGATATATATATACAAAATGTGCAAGTTTTTTTTGAACACTACTGTAATATTAAAATGTAATTTAATATAATAAAATTATTCATAATATACGTTTGAATATGTAAATATATGGAATTATTTTCTGTCAAAAATATTCAACATATTATATTACATTTAAATAAAATTCTTTTTTTTTTTATTTATATATTTAATACAAAAATATTTCAATAAGAATAAATGAGATATTCATTCACTATGTTCATTACACGTGTATTGATATCATAATGAAAAGTGCTGCTGTTTATGTTTCATCAATTGTCAAGATTTATTTAATAATCAGATTATTCTTTTTATTTATCAATTAAATCTATGCCTATATTAATTAGGAAAATAAAATAGAAAATTTGAATATAAATCAAACGGATATGTCTGACAGAAATAATTTATGTCATTTATAAATTAATTCAACATGAAAATACAGTTAGTGATTAAAACAATGCAAATATATATATAAAATAAAAAAGTCGAGAAAAATGAATATAGCTGATGTTTATGCTCCGTCATGAGATGAAAGATACGCTCTCCGTGAAAATTCACACAATGGAGCATAGAGGTCACCATTATCGTGAAATGTACGAGAAGTGTATTAGCTGATCTCGACTTATCGATTAAATCAAGATATTTGTATGATTATTTTTAAATTCTAAGAAAGAGATATTACAGTTAAATAATCTCATAGAAATTTATTAGTTATTTATTCTTAAGAATTCTCAAAATAATTCTTGTTTTCGACTGAAAGATAAAATTGAACTAGAATAAGAAGATGAATTTTCAATTTCTAATAAATAATTATAAAATAATAATATATAAGAAAATTTTTTCAATGAAATATTCAATAGATTAAGAAATATAAAATTGTTATATATATGTATATATATATATAGAAAAAGAAAAAAAAAAGTTCACAAATGGACATGTTTAGTACTTGTAACAATTAATCCATTAGATAATTGATGTTGTTTATTTGTAACTGTAGTTAAAGATGATAATGATGATGATGAATCTTGATTAACTTGAATTTCTTTAACAATAATTGAATTTGTTTTTGAACGATAATCATTATCATCTGATGATGAAGTTTTTTTTATTTTATTTAATTTATAATTATTATTATCTTTTAATGAATTAATTTGAAATTTTTTTTTTAATTTTTTATTATTTATATCTTCACTATCATATCCACTTTGATTTGTTGTTAATTGAAATTTTTTATTCGATTTTTTTTTAGTTTTTAATTCTTTTTTTTCTTCTTCTTTTTTTAATTCATCCCATTTACCAATATCATGAAATCTATCACCAATTCTATTATAATATGATGTTAACGAATCATATGTACTTGAACGATCTTTTTCAAAACATATTGAACATAAATCACTACATTTTGGTAATAATAAAATATATGTTAATGGAGATATTGAACAATTTGACCATGCAATTAATAATAAATACCTTAAAAAAATTTAATCAAATTTTATACAAATTTCAAATTTTTTTATTTTAAAATAAGAGCAGAAAATATTTGCTTAACTAACCTTGATATTTGATCATTAATTTTAAATATAAAATAACATAAATTAGTAATAAATAATGGAAACCAAAAAATAATAAAAAGAATAATAAGTAATATATTAAGTTTAATTCTTAATTCAATTTGTTGCATAAGAATATCTTTTGATGCTATTGATTGACCATGAGATTGACCAAGTATTGCTAATGAAAGTAATGGTTTATTATTTCGACGTTTTAATGATACTTCACTTAAGATTTTATGTATATATCGAACGGTTATTATTAAAGAAAATATTGTTATTATTATCCACATTAATGTTAAGACATAACCACGAATATCTCGAATTATAAAATTACAATATTTTCCATCTTGACCATAATACGATTTTGATTCACTACCAATCATTGTTATACCTTTATATTTAAATCAAATAATTAAAAAATTTCTCTTAAAATAAAATGAAGGAAAAATCTCGATGGATAGAAAAAACAAAAACTATATTCAAGGACGAGACAAAACAAAACTCGTCCTTAACAAGATTTATTCTTTGAAAGCTCATGGCCATATATATATATATTTGATTTAACCTTAATTTGTCATTTATCATATTCGAATAATAGTTTAAATTAAAAATTTCATATTACCTAAATGAAGTATAACAGAAGAAAACCAAATAATAAGTATTCCAAAAGAAAGACATCCACATGATATTGTTGATTTATTTGGTTGTTTTAATTGATATTGATAATGTTGATGTGTTGTATGTGAAATTTTTTGTTTTGAATTATTTAATGTTGATGAATCTTGATGAATAAGATCTTCAAATCTATATGCTTCACTAGCAACCATTGCAGCCATATTTAATAATTGAGCTGTAACACATGTAACTTGAATATTTCCTAAATAATTACATTTTATTGAATGATTTGAAAAACTTAATGCATAAGGTAAACATAATATTGATACTGTTAAACAAATAATACAATGATGAAATAAAAAACATGAAGATTTCATTCTATATGCTGCTATTATTAATAAATAAATCATTGTTAATATATTTATTAATATTCCACTTATTGTTATTCCATATAATATATAAATTTCAATTAAAGAGATTTTTAATAATGAACCATCATTTATATTATAACTAATATTTACAATTGAAGACATTTTTTTTTATTCATTTAATTTTTTATTTTAAATATGAAATATATTCTATAGAAAGATTTTAAAAGAAATTTATTATTATATATATATATCTATAAAAAAAAATCTAGTCGTTCTATTAGTATAATAGTACTTGTCCTTATAATGTAAAGATAGATGCTTTTCTATAACGCTTCGTTTTTTTTTTTCTCGACAATAATAATAATCATCAATATAAAGCAATGTCTATCATATTCATAGAAGAAAAAAAAAAAAAAAAAAACTAGTTCCAACCACGTTCTTCTCTACATGTTGTCAAATTCATGTATTATCACAGATTCTTTTTTTTTCTGCTTTTCTTTTCTATAGAAGAATCGTTTTGTCGATTTGTTAAGAGTACCCATCGACGACATCGTACACAACACACGTCTCAACATCATTGACGAAAGAAAAAAAATATATTTATACGGGTCAACGACACATACATTCTATAACTAATGCACAGAAGAAATAACTAAAGAAACGAATCCATCTAACGCTTTCTCTTCCTTTCTTTCTTTCTTTCTTTTCTTTTCTTTCATCTTTATCTATGCCAATGCTTTCCTAATCAAGTGTAAAAAAAAAGGCAACATCGCGTCTCTTCTCTTTTTTTCTGTGATTCTTGGAAATGTTTCTCTCTTTCGACTAGTTACTCTGTATCATCGATGAAAATAAAGAAGAAAAAAAGAAAAATCTAAGATGCTTTCATCACATCTGCTCTTATCAAATATAAAAATAACACAATATATCTAATCTATCGAGAGACACTAAAATAATATATATATATTTAGATTATCTTTTAAAAACATATATTTAAAGATTTTTTTTCTTATTTATTAAATAAATGCATTATATTATATAAACAAAAAATAGAAAATTCGAGATTTTATTGACTGAACGTGTTCTTTTATCTATTATTACTATTATTTTGATTTATTTATAAAACTTAATAGAAAGAAAAAACTCAAAATGTATAGTAAATCTATATGTCAATAATCTTTTACAATATAAAGACGAATTATATCTATCCCATGTGGGAGAAATAAGATGATAAGATCAATCTCAGATTCTTATATGATTATGTCTCATATTACTGTAATTTTATATATGATCATACAAAAAATCATTGTCACTTAAATCTTTCAGAAAAATTAACAATAAAATTCATGTATGACAGAATCTGACAAGTTCATATTAGATTCCTGTAATAAGATAGATACACAGAAATACTATCATCATATACTATTACCTTCAATATCATTATCTTTTAATCCCATTAAATAAAATATAAAATGAATTAATACACCATCTTAGGAATTTTCAGCAAGAATATAACAAAAAAAACGCTTTATTGTTTCTATATAATCAATATAGATATATAAAAAGTACTATTTCTACAAGTAATGCTCGTTTGGAGACTCACTCAGCTCTTTCTCATAGAAGCGCTGTTCCAAAATTCTTATCAGATTATTTATCTATACTATTTCCAAAAGTAAGATAGGAATAAAAAATGAAATTAATTTAGAATTCCCAAGGCACAAATCAGACTCTTCATGCGCGATAAACGTTGATCAAGCTTTACATATAATAGTACTGAAAAAGATAAGTAAATATCGATCTCAGATTAGAATTGTCCGTTCTCGATTACTTTTTGTTAAGTTTTATGGAAAATATTAATAATTACTATCGAATTCTTCATTTTCAATTGCTCTTTGGTCAACTCTTATTAAAAAATATCCCTTTGTATAAAGAAAGTGATCTGTAAAACAATTTCAAAAAATTGACTCCAGATTCGAGTTTATCGAACCCGATTACCTTTGGTAGAGTTTTATTGAAAAGAATCCTTTCTGTATTGTCTACCTATCTATAGTATAGGTTGAATTGCATTTAACAATAAAACCTTTAATAGGTGCATATGCTTGATGAAGACAAATAGAACCATTGGGATAAAGAAGAATATTAATATTATCATCAATATCTGTTGAATAATCTAATTCAGAATTGGAGTCTATTTCATTGTCACTGTTGTTATTGTATATAAAGGAATTTAGTTCAATTTCATCATTCAAATCATTCATTAGCATTATATTTTCTTTTTGATCAACGCTAATATCATTACCTTGCTAAGAAAGAGTTGTATCGGTGCTTTGAAGACCATCGGATACATTACTAATGCGTTGACAATAAGCTCTGCAAGGTTCACCATTAATATTGATGTTCAGATTTAAAAATATCTTGAATGTAACTAAACGATTAAGCTGATAAAAAATTATTCATTAAATAAAAATTATATTTCAATTCATCAACTCGTGGAATAAAAATATTATATGATAATTTACTTCCATGAAAAAATAGTTGTTTTAATAATGAAACTTTAATTCATAATTTTTACATATATTATCTTTAAAAAATAAACGTGTTTTTATTTTACCTTCTAGCTTAAAACGAAAACGTTTGATACTTTTATATCAGCTTTTTTCTTCTTTTGTACCAGCCGGACGTTTCTACAGCTATTCATATGACTGTATTTAAAAAAATACATATTAGTATCTATCCGAAATATTTATGCACTTAACAGAACTAAATCTGTAAAAAGAAAACTTCCCGGAGAGTCCCTATTTGAGGATTCCCTGTAGAGTCTTGTAATTTAGAGATTCCCCGGGGAATAGCGTGGTGACTCCTTTTGAACTCATCAGAGATTTTAAAGCTTTTAAGTCATTCACCTAGGATCTTTTGGGAAGAGTGGACTAGGAATTACATCGTGGAAAATAAGTGAAATTTATGGATGGATTGGAAGGTTTTTACAACTGTAGACATATGTTTTCTATAGAATTGATGAAAAATTTTCGTCTAAACTAATGATTTAACTGAAGAATAACGAATATTTTGTGTCATGAAAAATAAATGGAAATAAATATAGTTAACAAACTCTTCTGTTGTTTATCTGCTTCTCTTACAAAATTTTGTTTCTTAACTAAATATTTTGTATTCGAAATAGTTGACAACATTTCTTAGAAAAAAATTAAATATAAAATACTTTCCGTGAGAGAATTCTGTTGAGAATAGTTATATTGAATTAGTATATTGCATTGTAAATGTTAAATGATCATATTCATTAGAAAGATCAATAAAATCATACGTTTTTTCGTGATTGTATTTTTGGTATATTTAAACTTCTATCAGATGAAATGTATAATTCATTTTTTGTATGTCTCAATTATGTAAACACATGTATTTGATCTCATTTAAAATTGAATCCTTTATTTTAATATTTTACTTTTCTTATTTGATATTGTCAGTTTGAGTGAATTCAAATTTCATAGCGGAAATTTTGAAACGAATTATTTTAATGATAGAATTTTTTGACACCACATTAAAGACCAGCGGGACAAACTTTTTTATTGTCCTGTTAACTGATAGGAATATAGACATATTGTTTTGTGAAAGAGGAATACATCTGTTCTATACTATCAATAGATAGCTTTTTATTTATACAGTTAGCAGTACAATATCGAACAAGGAATACCTGTGAGTCTAGATCATATTATTAATTTGCTGTTTAGTAAATGAAATATTGAAACATTAATAAACATTTAGTTGCTTGCAGCCGAAGTGTAAGAAAAAAAGAAATTATTCTTTGGGATATAACTGCGTTTTAAATGCTCTCATCCTCATGCACAAGATATGCTAACTAAAGAAGATGATTTGTTTAAGTTATAGTAGCAGTAAAAGATCTGATAAGAATAAATGAAAATGATTAATTTTGAAAGCATGTCGCAATAGGTTTTTCGTCGTTTTTCTACTAAAAAGGATGGTTCGTACATAGTTTTACGATAAAAAACTGAATATCTTCACTCTATTTCAGGCAAATCGTCTGATATTTTTAATCGATAATAGAAGGTCATTCACAATTATTTTTAATCAAAAAATCAAAGTTGAGTCAATATTATAGCTTCAAAAAAAAATGCTGTCTTGTACGGGCTTTCAGGAAGAGTTCGATACACTGAGCCTTCCAGATCTGATCTGGAAACGGAAATCATTATAACTTCATTCTGTTCTACCTAATTAATCTAAATTCTTCCCTAAATGAAAAGAAATGTCCATCGTTGAGTTCATTTAGATGTGATACCCTAGATTACTATCTAAAATCATAAGACAAATAGATGGTATCTTTGTTAGACCCCATACAAGACCATATTTTCTTGTTGAAGCTATATTGGCTCAACTTAAGTTTTTCAATAAAAAAAATCAGATCATTTAATTGAAATAGAGTGAAGATATTCAGCTTTTTAGCGTGAAGCTACATACGGACTACCCTATATTATTTATTTAAATGTTAAAATATTTGTTAGAAATAAGGAGTCTCAAATTTACGACGTGTTTTAATATATGAATTTTGGAAATTCGGAACATCAATATTTTTTGAATATTCCCGATTTCGTTTGTCTCGTTTCGAAAAATTTTCGAGACAATTCCGAATGTTCCGCGGGACAGGACAAACGGGATTTTTCGAGAGCCAGGACTATCCCATAGCTCTCTAACTACTACGGAAAATATAATCATACCATTATATAGACCATGTTAAACTGTACTTGATGCCACTCAAAAATCTTTAAAATAATTTCTGAGAGGCAATTTGTCAACTTCTTATTTTCACGAATGATATGAGCTATGGAAAATCCAAAATTACCAATCAATAGAGCTCGTCAATCTTCACCTACGTAACAAAAATCTCGTGTGATACAAACCGACAATTAACCGCGGTTTGGTTGCCAACTCCCAAATCCACGATAAATTACCGGTTTTCTCTGATAAACCATGATTAATCGGTGGTGGTATGTACAGCTAGTCAATACCATTTGCCTCTGTTTCTTAAATATTTGTATAACAAAGCTTAACAGATATTAGATCCTTGTTTTTCTTCGAGACTGATTATCAAGGTTTCGGTTTTTTTAGCCTATTTGGATGTGATTTTAGTTTCTCAAATAACACGATAAAAGACCTTGACAAAATCGCAGAATAGTCGCTTCGCTTTCCGCATAGTTTTTCTTGTATATCAAATAGGTATTTCCTAGTGTCATCTCGAAACCAAAATTATTGACTGTCTAAGACATGTGGAATATTTCATTCGAAATATTTGAATCGATCTCATGAATAGTCATTTCTTCGTCGGAATTTTTAGATTCAGAGATATATTCTATCTAAATCTTTATCTAAAGAGCTCAATTCATTTGATGAACTAGTACTCTCTTCTGTATGAAGTTCTTTGAACGATATTTAAAATATTTTAAAACTTCGGCTAATTTTATAAATAAAATAACAAATAAGAAAAACTGTAAATTTCGTTCTATTATTTTCCACGTAGTATCTAGAAGTGGTAAAAGAATGAAAACTTAACTTAACAGATTTTCCGTATGATTGCAAAAACAATGATACATTATGTAATAATGCAAAGAAGAGAATGATGATTAATAAAAAAATTACTAACTGCATTTATTAGATGTTAACTCTTGACAGAAACAAATATTTAAAATGCAGTAGACTTTCTCCAATTGTCATGGAAAAATATTTATATGAAATGCATATCAGAATTGAAGAATCTTTGAACTTGCACTCAGCCGATTTGAACTTTTTTATACGTGAATCCAATCGATAGATCTAGATTCGGATCATAATCTTAATGAAATTCGATAGTCGATCCAAATAAATGCGAAAACTTCGGATTTTATCCGAAAGTTATGTGTACTGCAAAAAGTGTACGAATCAGATGAGTCATTATGGAATGTTTGAACGCCAAAATTATCATGGCAAATTGTCTTTATGAAAAACCATTTTTCTCATAACTTCATTTTTATTGGTTACTGCTCCATCCAAGGGCGTAAATAAGGGAGCCAGTGGGCACCATACACCCCTTCGGCTTACGAAAAATTAATAGAAAGTAACGTTGTCTCATGAACGACTTGGCCCTTTGAGCTAAAGAAGGTCTCAATTGGATAGAAAACAGTTTAATCTATAAATTCATTACACTCAGAAAGTAAGTTATGGGATAAAAAAGTATTATAAGCCAAAAACTACGTAAATTCAGCGATATAGCATATTTCGAGAGGGAGTATTTGGACTTTTCTCACGTAATGCACTAGACCCTGTATTTCTTTGTTTCTGTAAGACATAGATCTCATCACAATACATCCCTTGTCACTAAATTGCAAGAAAATACAGGCGTGCTAAGCTAGCATGGGTCACACAGTATGCGCCCATATTCGGTGATCACTGGCTCTACTCTCGGAGTGATATAATATCTTTAAAAATCACAGAAATTTGAGTTTAGATTCGTGTCCAGCTTCGAAAACTTGGTAAGAAGAGTTATTTTCGAATGAATTTGTGTTTGTGTCTAACAGGATTACGATCTAGAGCAACCTCATGAGTTTATAAGAGATATGATAGATACAAGCATCAGTATTTTCATAATAAATCACCAATATTAAGAGCTATCGATTCGGGTTTTTACCTTTCGATAGTCCTTTCGATTAGCTAAAAAACCTGGCATTTGGGAAACCCCAAAATAATTGCTCATCTGAGACATATTTAGGCAATTTCGTTTGTGGATAGAGTTTTTGTGCATTTTGGGACCTTGTTTAAGCAATTTTCACTTAAAAAACTACGATTTCATTCAAAACTAATATCATATTCGGAATCAGCGTTAAAAACTGAGTCGATTCATATATATTTAAAATATTTCTGAGAAAAAAATTTTTTTTTGAAAAATCCCTGTACCCCCCCTCAGCGATGGTCTGCTGAATAATGACAATTTTTTCGATAACTCAGCCATTTCTTGTCGGATCTTTCTCATCTTCGAACTCGACCGAGATATTGATGAGACAATTCTGTGTACAAAATTTCAGCTCAATCGAATGTAATTGTGAAGAGTTATCGTGTAAACGGACGGACGGCCGGACGGACACACTGACCGATTCTAGAGTGTACTCACTTTTTGAGTACACAAAAAACGAGATACTTTTCTTGATCTTTTTGTGTTTGACCAGTAACATACTCTACAATTTTTTCATATGATCTGAAATCAAGAGGAAAATTGTCCATATCGAATGATCAAACAACCTAAGGCATCAAAAATTAAAAGAAATTTCAAATAGATTATTATATACATGAGATATTTCTCTGGATCCAAACTTAATTAGTAATATTTTCCAGACCTAGATTCGGGCTCCAGTAGACCCCTATCGACTTTAGCTGAAGCTATTATTGTTTGAATATACATTTTTTTGCTTTCTATAAGATATTTTAAAAACTCTTCTATTTTAGTTTGTAATTTAGAATTGATTATACAAGTCGATTTAAATTTAATACAAAAATCCTTTTATATTTTCCATTTCGAGAGATATATCAAAGTTCGTTAGTAATTCATAATCTATACGATTTATGCATTTGAATACATTCTTAAAGATGTGAGTCAAACAAATATTTGCATACTAGTTTGCAATTTTCGTCATATCAGGTTCTAATCATATATAGATTCGATTAAGTCGACTTTTATGAAGAAAAATCGTCATAATTTATATATCTAAAATCTTGTTCCGATGTTCTTTTGATTCGTTATGAAATCATTTTTCAATATTTACATATTCGACTACTATTTTGTTTTTGCATCATAATGGTATAACATTGATTAATCATCCATAATAATATTGAATAGATGACGAAATCAGTGTTTTTTTCAAATGATTTAAATGAAATGAACCATTCATCAAACATAAACTTTGCATTGCTTCAAGTAGTCGTAAATAATTAAGTTGATCGTTCTCAATTCTATTTATTTATTCATATATTCAATGAGAATTATTACTTGAACAACATCAATCATTTGTTCAATAACACTATTTTAACAATGATAACTAGATTTTCTTTCATGAAAAAGATTTAAATAAGAGAAGAAAACAAAAAAGTGACAATTATATCTTAATCAATAATATATAGATATACATATTCCATAGAATCTTATCTCATTATATACTTCTATCCTTATCGGTCTATTATTTTACACTCTATAGGATGAACCTTGAGGAATCATGGGTATCCTTCTTGTCAATACATATATATTATTAGAAAGTGTATAATAGATATATATGTATATGGTTGATTTCCATACACTTGAAATCTGAAAACAATAAAACCATCAATATCTTTTCATTGTAATATATTCGAATCATTCAAGGATTTGTCTAAAGACAAAATAACAATATATATGTCTCTATCAAATGATGCATAACGTCCTTTATATAGACCAAAAATATTTAAAAAAAAAGAAAAAAGAAGGTTAAAAACAGTGGTAATAATATATATATATATGATATAATAGGGCATGACAAATAAAGCAGATGCTTTTTATTTATCGATATATATATATATATGTTCTCCTTGTGAATATAGTTATACAATGATAATGATTAATTTATGACTGAAACATCTGTTTATTATTTAATAAAAAAAAAAAAATGAGAGAATTTTAATTTAATTTGTCATTTGATTATAATAAAGTAAATAAATGTAGTTAAGCTAACTTAAATTTATTTTCAATTGAAGCAGTTTGTTTCTTTTTTGTTTTTTTGTAAAGATAAGGAACACACGTTAAATGACAAAAACAAGAGAAAAAGAGAAAAAGAGAAAGAAAGAGATAATAATATAGTTAATAATATAAATTGAATAATTATGAAGCATAAACAGTTTTTTGTATATGTGTTGCTTTTTCTTCATTTTGTTCATTTAAAAGACGTGTAACAACACTAACACCAATACCCCATGAATCATGTGTTGGTAAAACAAGATCATATGGTGATTTTTCTTTTCCTTGTCCACGTGCATGAATTTTAACATATTTACCAGATGCTAATTTAAAACCTGATGGAATTGAATATGTTATTTCAGGTGAATTATCAACTTTTCTTAAAAGACGCCAACCAGTTAAATCGATATCTTTATTTTTTGATGTATTTGCTAATTGAATATATTTTCCATCAGGTGAACATTCATCAATATTAATTGGTCCTTTAAAAAAATAAGATTATTTAAAATAAAAAAATGTCAAATTTAAACCTTTAGCAGATCGTTGAAATGTTGTTTTAGCTTGCATTTCTGTTTGATTTATTTTAGTATCAATTATATTAATTTGTGTTGGTTTCGGTTGAGGTTGAGGTGGTTGTGGTGGTTGTGGTTGTGGTATTGGTGTTGGTGTATAATCTGTTTGTCTTCGTGTTATATTTGTTATTGTTTGACGTATTGTAGAAGAAGAATCACCTATTTTTTTAACATGAGCTTCTTCTGATTCAAGTAAACGTCTATATGTATTTATTTCAAATTCAAGTGATGATTTATTTGAAACAATTTCATCATATGATACCATTAATTCATTTAAACGAGAACGAAGTTCTAAAATTTCTCGTTCACGTGCATCAATTACATCTCCATTTTCTATAAAAAAATTAATGATAAATAAATAAATAAATTTAACGAAAAAAAAACCTCGTTTAAGTGTTTCAAGTTTTGATTCTAATTGACTCATTGTTTGTAAATAATTATTATAATGTTGTTGTAAATCAAACATTTCTTTTTTTGTTTCATTAATATTAATTCTTAATTGATTTGAATTTTCTTGATTAACTGTAATATTTTGTTGTTGTTGTTTTTGTTTTTGTGCTTGTTGAACAATTTCATCTGTTTTAATTCTATAATATTCTTCTAATTCAGATCTTTGTGAACGTGATAAATTTTCAAAATCATTACGAATTTCTCTTATAGCACGTTGTAATTCATTTTTATAAAATGTTGTTGGATCAATACCAATATTTGGTGATGATAAATTTCTTAATTCATTCATTTCTTGTTCATGTATAGCTGATAAAAATGGTATTTGTTCTTCAAGTGTTTGTTTTTCATTTTCAATTTTAATTCTAGCCATTGTTTCTTGATCTAATTCAATTAATAAACGTGATATTTCTTCATATAAATGTTTCATTTCATTTCGATATTTTTCAATATCAGACATTGAATCAGCCATTAAACGTTGAAGATGTTCAAATTCTCTTTGATTTTCTTCTAATGTTGATTCAAGTGAATTAACTTTTAATTTATCTTGATTTGTCCATTGATTTAAATCATCAACTAATTTTTTATAATAAAGTAAATCAAATTCAGCACGTTTAGCACGTATTTCAGCTTTAGCTTTTTCAATTGTTGATATATCAATTGTTTTTCTTAAATCATTTAATTGTGGTTCATATTGTAATTTAAATCGATCGGAATCTAAACCCCATTTTGATCTTAATTGATCTAATGTATTTTGTAATTGTTTATTTAATTGTTCTAAATATTTAACACGATCAAGATATGATGAAAATCTATCATTTAATTGTATTAATTCTTGTTTTTCATGATCACGTTGTTCACGCATTAATGCTAATGCTTCACCTTTGCCATGTGTATCAGATACTTGACGTACACCATGTTCAACTGTACGACGTATTGTTGTTCGACTTTGACTCATCGATTCTAAATTAATTAATAGAAAATATTTTGTTGGAAATAAAATCAAATTCAGACTACCTCTTTTATTTTAACACACACACAACAACAACAAAAAAAAAGAAAATGTTTTTTATGATTATTGTTGTTCGTTAGTCGACAATGTTTGACTAAATCGCGAACAAGTAAAGAGAACAAACGTGCTTGTATTTGTCCCCACTATATATCTCAGCTAAGTTAGTCTTCGCCCTCGCCAACGGAGAAAGAAGAAGAAGAAGAAAAAAAAAAAAAAAACGACAACTAGGTAAATATCATAGTATAGACACTAACATACGAAGAAAGAAAGAGAACGACCGATGAGAAACAATTTGTGGCTTTTTCTTTTTTTTTCTTCTTTTTCTCTATTCGCGCGATTTTCTTTTCGTCTATGTGCTTATATTTGAATATAAGTGGTAGCAACCATTATTTCTTTTTCTCTATATGTGGTTGTGTGGTTGAGACAACATCAGTTGTTTTACCCTTTATAAACATCCAATCATAAATTTTCTTTTAACATTCCTTTGCTTTTTTTTTTCTCTTTTATACATTTTTCTCTTTACACATTATTATGAAGAATATTCATCCATAATCAAATAATTTATTTCGTTTTTTTTTTTTTTGTTATTAATAAATAAATTCTTATTCAGACAAATGATTGTTTTCCATGTAAAAAGTCTTTAATTTTAACATAACGATTTAATTGTTTAATTAAAAATAAATAAAAGAAAAGAAAAAAATGTTCTTTGTTTTCTAAGTAATAAAGAAAAGAAAAGAATAATTCAATAAATATTTTTTTATTAACAAAACTAATAGAATACATATTGTATTCGTAGAAAAAGAAAATCAATTTGATTCTTTTTTGATATTTAAAAAAACTTAATAAAAAAAAAAGAAAATGTTATTTATTCAGGTGAATATGTAAAATAGTTAATCTTACCAATATTATAATTCGATGTAACAGGTGTGTTATGTTTAATCAAGAATAAAAAGTTGTGTTCGTTAGTTGAACTCTTTTAGTGAATAACGAAAATTTTTTCTTTTTCTCGATCAATCGATCTTACTTAACTGTCGTCTTTCTCTTTTCTTCTCTTTCGAATTCTTTTTCTTCTTTTTCTTTTTTTTCTTCTTTTCTATTCATTAAATATTATTTGCACATCGCTTACACGACGCTCTATATGCCCTATTCGATTTTACCCGACGCCCACTTTATGTATTATTCACAGATTTTTCGATTCTTATTCACATTTAGGAATTTTTTGGTTTTTATTTCAAATAATAAAGATAATAATGTTGTATTAATGCAATAGAAATAGATGTTTACTTCGAAAAAAAAACCATAGAAATGTTAAAATATAAAAACATACTTGTCTTTTTTATTTTAAATTGCAAATTTTTCAATAGGATTTATTTTATATAAAATGTCTATAAATGCAAATAACATTTGTATTATCAAATTTGGTTTTGAAATTTAAATTTTTTTCTTCCAGAAAATACTTAAATATTTTGTTGTTTTGATTGAAAAGTTTCACTATAAATGTTGAGAAGAATAATCTTTAGTATATAATCATAAAATTTATTTTAAATTCACTTACGTTTTACTATTATCTTTCAATATATATTTATAATGATATTTGAATTATTATCAATATATTCTATCGAATATAACACATTTTTAGTTATAAATCACTGTATCATATTGACTAAAAATATTTTCTCTTTTATAATTAGTTTCTTTCTATATTAACCTTCAAATATTTATTGAGAAATTTATTTATCTACCATCCTTCATTAGACAACATATTATAAATCAAAGCCTGATAGTGAACGAAAAACAATATAATTAACATGATAAAGTTATTTTTCTTTTGACAAAATCAATATTGACTCGATAATATTGTCTAGTAAAAACGAATAGTTCAATTTAATTAACTTTTAGTAATTAAATCATTAAAATATTTTTTAATTATTTTCTTTTCAATTATGATATTTCTATAAGATAATTAGTTTTTTAATGAATAAATAATTATGAAAAAAGAAAATCTAGCTAACAAAAAAAAACTAATCATATATTTCTATGTTATTATTTCTAGAAGAAAGTTTATCTTAAATGTTTATAATAACATTCCAGATTTTAATTGAATAATAAGAAAAATTCTTTCCAATTATAATTATTGAATATATCTATATAGAAAATATTATAAATATAAAAATGATAGTATCACCATCTTTTTATCTCTATCCTAATCGGTACAAAATAATAAACAAACTATATAGAATAGGACAAATTCGGAATCTACTAAAATAAGACAAACTATTATAGACAGAGAATAAGATCTTTATTTATATTGGATGAAAATATCTCGACATATTTTATAAACAAATTGATAAAAATTCTATAATTCGATAGATTCATTTTTTTAAAATAATAAACATTATGTATATAATAATTAAAATTGAAGTATAGTAAGAAAGTGTTGAAGTTTATTTGAAGAGAATAATTTTATCTTTTTATTATAAAAGTGCTTTAATCATTCTATAAGAATTATTTTATATGAAATGTTTTTATTATATATTTAAGATATGTTCAATGATTTATGACCTTGAATAAAGATATCATTTATAATATGTATCATATAATATGAGAAGTACAAGTTCAATAAAGAAAAGAATTTTTTTATAGAAATTCTATACTTATTTATAATCTTGAATTTGAGATCATTTTTAATCTTTTATATATAATAATTCTTAATTTGACATATCCAATGATATTTTTAAAATTTTCTATATTTTTATATATAAAGATTATATGGTTCCTCAAGTAGTTTTATTACATATGTAATTGCTCTTCTTATAAAAAGTAATTCAATATAATAATGATGTTATTCGATTTTGTCAAACTAATTTTCTATGCAAATAAAATATTTCCAAGTATATGTAAACACTTAAGATTTGTCCATGTCTTAATTAAATATAATAAACTTCTACTAAATAATAAAATCATAGATTTTTATGTATTTAATACTAATAGAATTATACAATTGTTATTTTTCTAAAAGAGTACTTAGAAATATATATTATTATAGTATAAATGAGACATTCGAAATTGAATTTTTAGTAAAATGAATAGATTTTGACGGATTAATCGCGTAAGACTTGAGCCCTAATGTTCAAAAAAAATTGTCTTTTTAGTTGCATCAGTATTGATCAAAGCGGAGTTTTTATTAATCATTACGAGCTTAATAACAGTTAAAATAAGGATAACATATTTCTAGTTCTATTATGATCTATGCTTAAGATCACTCTACAATTTAAAAACCTAGTCCGACGTAATTACATAGTGACACTATCATGAAATCCTTGCTCGTCTAAGAGATAATCGGTTGACTAAAACTTGTGCATTTATATGAGGTTTATCTTCCTTAAGAGAGTATCCTCATTTTTGTGAAAAACTATCCAAAACAAGTATTGAAGTATATAGAAGGAGAAATTTGCATTGATTACTTCGTCCTCACAGACCGTGACAAACAATAATGTGAATAGGATCTGAGACCATGATTGACAACTTTCCAGACCATAATAGACATAGAACTAAACTGTATTTGTCTCATTATTATAGCAGCTTTCACATATTAATCCCTAAAGAATTATGTGACACAATATTATTATAGAACACATATATATTTATAACAAAAAATATATAAATGTATCTAAGCAATATTTATCAAACTTTCAATGGTATAAATGTAATTTATTTTTCTCAATCAAACTGAAATATTCCCTTAACTGAGTGTATTATCTAGAGTGTAGATATACATCTGTCAACAAAAATGATTATTTCTATTTTTATGGTAGAATGCTTTTTGTTGGCATTGGTAAAGATAATATCATATATATAACATATTTAAAAAAACAAAAAAATGTTCAAGATTTTTTTATTTATTTGTACTGAAATATTTGCAAAATGTATCATTTCATCATTGATGATAATCGAATAGTAAAGATGTGTACCATTTATATTGATTTGAATCAAGATGATGATAACTATATTTCAATGTAGATATTCGGTTCTCGAATTCTGGTGAATATCCTTTATATCTGATTCTATAAATAAATCGAAAATAAAACTGAAATTATATATAATAATATTTAAAAAATGTAATTATGCTAATAAAATATTCTATTTTTAATTAAAAAATGATTGGTAAAAAAATTTTGTTAAATAGTATATAGATATTTATAATTAATATATATTTATTTTTTTATAAAAATATTTTTTATATTAATAAAAGAAAAGAAAAAAAATCTTAATAATAAAGCGACCTCTAATAATAAAAAAAAAAAAAAGAAAAAGCTTGGAATAAATAGAGGTCAAAAATAAAATTGTATTGATTGTATGTCGAATGTCAATTAAATATTAATAATAAATAAATACAAAATTGTAATAAGATAAAAAAAAAGAAGAAGAAATGTCTAATAGTCGATGTAGACGATGTATTCGTGGAATATCACGTCGTATACCTTGTTTTGTTGCATGGAGTTTATTAATTGTATTATCAGCATTATATTTTATATTTATTTGTCCATGGATAACAAATAATTTATCAATATATATTCCAATAATTCAAGCTGTTATTTTATTATTTGTAATAAATAATTTAATTTTTGCAATAAATACTGATCCAGGAAGATATAGTCGAGCACCACCTGATGAAAATGATGATTCAGAAACAACATTTCATAAAACAGGTTGGAAATTTTAGTTTTTAAATAAAATTATATTTAGAATTTTTTTTTTTATTCAGTTGAAATTCATGGAATACAATGTCGAATGAAATGGTGTCAAACATGTGGATTTTATCGTCCACCACGTTGTTCTCATTGTTCAGTATGTGATTTTTGTATTGATGTAAGTTTTTATTTATTCTATGAGAGATTTTTTTGTTTTTAATATAATAATTAAATATCTTAGACATTTGATCATCATTGTCCTTGGTTAAATAATTGTGTTGGTAAGAGAATTATTTTTATTCAAAAAAAAAGAAAATAAAAATTTAAATATAGGTCGAAGAAATTATCATTATTTTATTTGTTTTTTGCTAAGTGTATTAGTTCATATGTTTATTGTATTATCATTTTGTATTTATTATACATTAAAAACTCGTTCAAATATTGGAGATATATCATCGATTATATCAATTATATTAATGGTGCTTATTGTTTTATTAACAATTCCAATTGGAGGTTTAACAACATTTCATCTTATGTTAATTATTCGAGGAAGAACAACAAATGAACAAGTTACGGGAAAATTTAAATCAAATATTAATCCAGTAAGATTTTTAATAGAATTGACTTTTTCTTTACATTTGTTTATATGTTTTAATAGAGAATTAAATGTGAATATATATTTTATTTCTATTTGACTGAGAAATAGGCTAAACAGATTGAATCGTATATTTATTTACAGCAAGGATTAATTAAATTTTTATTCGTAAACTTGTTTCAGGATGAAATATGTTGCACTAGTTAAATCCCGTGCAAATTGCACGATTCTTTTGGTTGAGGATAAAATATGATTACTGTATATTATGTGATTCAAGGTAAATGTGCGGAGGATTGTTATCATTACCTAGAAAACACCCTGAGGAGGTCAACTTGACTTGTCACCTGAATATACTCATGTTCCATTCTGACAGTAACAGAAAAATTCCTCACTCAAATCTAACTGGCTGAAATCCTGTATATACTGTGGGCCGACATTAAGTTTCCACTATCGTCTACATGGAACATAAGATTGTTCGGGCCATATTAAAGACACCTTTTGATAATCTTTAAATGACCCGAATATGCCCACGTTTTATCCAAATAATAGCAGAAAAAGCCTTTACTCAAATCTGATTGGTCGAAAAAATGACCCAATAGGATATGGATCAGACGTGACATTCGACATTATATATATAGATAACCGTAAAAAAGACTTCCAATGAAAGTTTTATTTATTTCTTTTTAAGTTCGATTATGGTTGTTTGTTTAATTGTTCAAGAATATTTGCAGCATCAACGCCACCAAAGTAAAAAAGAACAAATTATAATTTTCTTCTTTAGTTTTTTTTATTTTATTAAGATTTTTTTCAAAAACTAAATCATTATCAAAAACAAAGTCAAATTTATATAAGGTTCAAACAAAAAAAGATAAAACTGTAAATGGAAAAAATTCAAATAAAGTAAAATATTAAAAAAACTTTTTTTTTCATTTTTAAAATAAATTTCATTTTTATTTATTTTAGCCAAAACATATCTCAATGACTTCAGTGTAATATAAGTAAAGATTTATTTTAAATAAATATATTATTTAAATAATAAAATAAAACTAAAATGATTTATTTTAGTTTCGAATGAATGATTATTATATAGGATAAATTCATTTGTTATAATAAATTAATATTAACAAATAAATAAATATAATATGCATTTATAATTCATTTAAAGATATATCTCAATTTATTGACAATCAATATATATGAACAATTATTCTCTGCTTTTTTTTCTCTTATTATTATTTTATTTTTATAATAATTGAAAAAGTATATATTCAACTATAAAAAAAAA